>KZ346634.1:5709-20900 GCA_002352805.1 Teladorsagia circumcincta | reverse complement strand
TGGAGAGTATTCAAAACAAGGTGAGTACTGTTCTTTCTAAAAATTTGTGTTTCTTGGCATTAGCGGAGCCATTGGACAAAAATAGAACTACCGTAACCTTCTCGAAAGTTCACATCATGATGACCCCTCCCTGCTGGATGAGCGCACGCTTTTGGTCACCGCGAACCCCGTATCAAGTGTCAGGAGCTGTGGCACTCATCACTCGACCTCCTCCTCCTCTTCGACAGCACGACATACCACCGCCGCGACCGTTCATTCTCATTGCTACCGTCTCACACATCCTGCTGCGACTGCGCTGACTTTCTCAGGCACTGTACGATGTCGTCCGGTGACACGTCGATCGTTGATAATTATACCGTGCCCAGTTAAATATTGGATTAAAAGTCATATTAAAGGTGGCCTCGGTGATGGCGTATCGTATTAGTTCGGCCACGCGAACGCCACCCCACCACAGGCTTCGCCTTAGCTCAATCGATCGCTCGCCAATCAGCGAATGTTCGACCGATCAAACTCGTCCGAACCATTTCCCGGTTATCGATCACTTTTGTATTTTTCAAATTTGTCATCAAATTCATAATGAATCTCGTATTACATTCTATATTCTCTTCTTTTATTAACAATTCAAAGGCATTGTTTGGACTTTTCGTGATTCCTACGCGTCCTATTGTTTTTTCGTAATTTTCTATTCTTTTCGGGTCGCAAAGATAACGTTTTTAATACTTTATTTTTTATTTTTTGATTGATAAGCTGTTGAGTGAGCAAACAAATGAATCGGGCTGGCTGCTCTGAACAGTTTCCCGCTTCATGTTCTCAAAGTTTCACGAACAGAAATTCATTCCCTGAAATTTCTTTGTTGTACACTAAACTAATCGCTGAACAATTGGTGATGTCACCTGGTTCTAGCTAATTTTGTGCAGTTCCTCTTGGGAAAAGCACGGTGTCGTCGCGCATTGAAAACCAGTTAATTGCGACTTGAAGTCCATTTTTCTGCACTTGTCAAACACGTGTTTTCGCAGGAATCGTCATCCTCTTGAACTCTGAATATGTCAATTAAATAATTAGAGCCTGCATCTCTCCACTGGTTTCTCAATAGCGCTGTACAAGTAGGGTGGGTACACCACATTTTTTGAATACCGTTGGCGCGAAATGTATGTAAGTGGGGTTGAGGCCCGTCGCGAGAGTCGTGAAATTCGTGAGCAATGGGGAGTGTAGCCAATCTAGGGGATGGGGGGGGAGGGCACTCACTCAACATGCGTGAAGAGCTGGGTGTGCCTACCCCACTTGCATAGAGCCTTCCAAATTTCAATCTACACTTTTTGACCATAAAAACCTAAAAATTCCCGTCCGCATGTATCTTGTTCAGACCAATCATGAGCATTCAATCTCGGATCTGTTGCCGGGTTTATGGACTACTTGAAATTTCTCCTATGGTCGTGCCACGAATGGCGGACACAGACGCTTAGAGAACGGCGCCTGGCTCGGCTCCAAATACTAAGGAAGAACGTGAGCTCTCGTGACTAACCTTGTAGGGGGGGGGATGCCGAGATGAGTAAGCCTACTACAGTTTGCCAGAAGTTTGAGTGTGAGATAGAAGTGGTCATTAGTCACTGACAAAGTTAGTGAGCGCAGACGGAAGCGTGGAACTGAGGCAGGACCGAGGCCAACTAGCCCGTCGACCAGGGGGGAGAGGGACAAAAATACCTTTGAATTTATTTTAGCGATATAGTTTCTTCATTTTCAGTGCATGCTTACTTTGACCTACATTCAAACACTAAATGTAGGCCCTCTATAAAGACAATCTGTTGGGAAGACGGAGAAATTTCAAAGGGGGTTTCGTCCCCCAACTTCTTGGGGGAGGATTGAATCCGGTCCCAGGGTCGAGGGTGGTGGCTAGGTGGGGGTTCACGGACTACTTGAACTTTTTATATGGTTCTGCCACGCTGGATTGAGCTTGGAGTGGGAGGGAGCCGCGAGAAAGCGCAGGCGGGAATCTAATTGAGGCGGTTTGAAGGATCGGGTTCAATTAGACCGTAGACCGGGGTGGGGGCATGCTGTTACAACTGTTCATGATGATCTCAACAAAGGGAAACATTAAACCTGTCACATATGCTGAAGGTCTAGGCAATTTCGAACGAAAAAATCCAGGCGAGTTTATTAGAGCGAGGGGGCATGCTGCTGTAGTTGTGTGAACGAAATGCGAAAAAAAGCTGAAATTAAGCGCTATATATCTGCTTAAGCTTTTAGGTCTTCAACAAAATAAAAAGGCGCTATCGCAGGATGCGGGGGCATCCTCTAAAACTAAGCCCAGAAGCGGGGCAGGAACTTCGGCAAAGATGAAAATTGCCCACACACCCTAGAACCTACCCACCCCCGTCTCAGGTTTAGTCCGTTTTCGAGAAATGTTTTTTCAGTTCGTCGGTCGCACTTCGTTTTAGTCCTTGTCCGAGCTCGTGAATCTATACCTGTAAATCCACTTATGCTTCATGGATTTGACAAAGTTCCTTGGGACGATCCTAGGAATGATTCTTCCGTTACAATTGATCAATAACAAGTTAGCGGGGCACATATTTCAAAGAGTACGTCACTATTGTTTATACCGGGAGTAATACATAAAGTATCTTTTCATGTGACATGAATTTGACTCCCTTTGGTCCCACCTTGCTCGAAGTGCTGTGAACTGGCCAGTAAAAATGACGGCGTCATTAAATGACACTGTGCTATGTATTTTTTATATTGTGGGGTTCACTTAGCGACCTTTCCGCTTTTCGCGCGCTAAACTTTTTTCTTTGTGGGAACCCCGGGACACACTTTAGCAGCGGTGGACCTGGGAGTCGTAACGAAAAATGTCTCGCGCGCGAAATGCGAAAAATCGCTTTTTTTGCAGTGAACTACACCCCGTAATTTTCATATACGTGGGTTTTGCAGCAAGTTTCGTCTGTTTACCAAGCATTTGTGTATGTTTCGAGCGCTAAAATAATATAGGGTGATGTTAAAATACTGTTTGAAGAATTATTTCATAGTAATTTATTGTCCTGTTTTCACCATCAACTCTTTTTTTTATTCTCCTTTTGATCCCCCTTTTCATTTCATTTACTTTTATTCGTTTTCGTTATGGATCCTTGGGTGACAGCTTACACGGCTTAGCACTGGTACTGATCATCCCTATGAAGTGAAAATGGGGTGTGGTGTGGCTCAGGGAGGGGGAGGGTGGGTCGCTACGACAGAAAGCGACTTTTCCGCTTTTCGCGCGTGAAACTTTGTGGACCATAGGCTCCCGTAGCGGAGTTTCACGCGCGAAAAGCAAACTCGCTTTCTGTCGTGGCAACCCACACACGAGGGGGGGGGGGAGGGTCAGCCTGCGGCATTGTGTCAGGGTCACAGAGGCGCTCAGTTCCGCGAAAAACTTTAGAGGACAAGCGGGATTTTGCGGTGCGTAAGCACTGTCTTCTCTCTGGTGTTCGTCCCTCTCTGTTACGTCAGTCCTGTGGGCTTCCTGAAGATTGGTTCTCCTTCCCCCGGTGTGGTTCAGTAGAACAGAAAACGACTTTTCGCGTCTCGCAGCGCGAAAAATTTTCCTGCGAGAACCTCGAGGCCATCGCTAATCATGAGTGGGCTGGGGTTCCTCCAGCGAAAATTTCCGGGCGCTCATGTCCTTGGGGGAGGACATCACAACAGGGACTAGGACTCAATTCAGGTTAGGGGGAGGAATTACACGGAGAATACATACTGCTCGCGCCCTGCCCCGGAATCCCTGTCATTAGCAAAGGCTTAGTCCCAAGCACAACAAATGGCTCACTAACTTGGATGTCCCCCCGTGCACATGAGCTCCATATTCTCCTAGCGAAATCCGTCCCAGCGAACCACCCCGTTTCCAATTTCTTACGCGTGTACTGCTCGGCTCCCTCACTTTCTTCACACTTTTTCGTTCATAAATATGATAATGCTTCCCGTTCTTGGCGGAATGTAGTTCTGTAGCACCACATGGATGCGAAACCGCAAAATTTTTGGTTTCCCCCTGTAGAGGTTTTATTTTTGTTGCTTCTTTTTCTGCTCCCCCACTTTCTTCACACTTTTGGGCGTGGCCACGGCAAGCGCGGCAGAGTCGGTAGTGCTCGCGAACTGAGCGGGTAAATTTGAAAACGCATTCAAGGTGCCCGCGAATTTGATGGAGTGTTTTCAGATTTACCCACACAGATAGCGGTTACAATCTCTCGGCCACAATCGACGCGGCCGCTCCAAAAGTGTGAAGGAAGTGATTGAGCTCTGTTTCTCGGAAACTGCTCAATGTTAATTGTGAACTTTGAGGAACCTACCTGTATTCGAACCTTCCTAATTTTCGCTAATCCTCTCACAATATAGTGTCTGTCCTCTTCTACCTGGATAGTAAAGTTTGCCAATGTCAGGTCGTATGCACACGTTGGAGGGGAATGAGTTATGGAAGGAATGCGTTCGATGGTTAGTTGACATGGGTGTGCTCGATCATCGAATAGCTCCTACTAACTCGATGCTGGAATTCGCCACAATGCTAAGGTAAGGTCCTTGAAGTGATGTCGTTTCCGCTCACGAGTGAACTCAGCTAATGATCCCTGACTTACTTAACGATTGTTGTTTTGCGAATAAAAAAGTAGGTCATGCGACAACTCGTTCACACGATCACTGTCGGCCATCAATTTTTAGTGGAACGTGTTCGAAAGTGGGCACTATTGAACTCTGTATGCCTTGATCTCAGATTTATAAAGAAATTCTACGTTTTAAATGCATTCGCAGTATTTTGAGAGAAGGAAGTCTATACTTAGAAATAGATATTCTTGAAATAGTATTGACCCAGTTGTTTTTGCGAGTCGTTATTTTGAATGCTTGCAGGGATGGTGTTCTATTGTGTCGTCTATTGAACGAGTTATCTCCCAACTGTGTTGAGGAGAAAGAAATTCAAAGGCGTCCCCATATGTCAGAAGTGAGTTTTCCTGTTCTTCTTCTAAATCATTGGTCTCATACTTTGTTTTTTTTTCATACATATGATATTTAAGAAGTATGTTGGGCTCCGAGACTTTCTTCACACTTTGGGGCGCGGCCGCGACTAGCGTGCGCGGCGTGAAGAAAGTCTCCGAGCCGGTATGTTGTTGTAGAAAGATTTCAAAGGCTTTCATTTCCAGTTCACCTGTCATAAAAACATTTGCCTATTTCTTGGTGCCTGCAAGACTGTATTTAATCTGAAACAAGATCAAATGTTCGAAGCTTGGGAGCTATTCCGTTTACAAGACTTCGCAAAAGTGCTATCCGTCCTTTCCATGCTGTCCTACTCCGAGCCTGCATTAGCAAAGAACGTCAGGTATGCTTATTATCTGCCAGTTTATTCCAATTATTGCTTGATTTCGAGAGCATTCATCTGAGCACCCAACTCACTTTGCTTGAACTCAGCAGGTGTGGTTCACTAGGACAGAAGGCGTCTTTTGCGATTCTCGCGCGTAACTTTCTTCGCTGCAGGAACCTTAGGTTCACCACTAGTCAAAAGTGGACCCGAGGTTCCTGCACCTAAAAGTAAACGCGCGCGAAAAACGGCAAAGCCGCTTTGTGTCCTAGTGAAACACTTTCGAACTCGCTCTTTTTTCTTGTGTGCTGTCGGTGCTGCAATAGTCGTTACGCATTGTTTGATGTGCAAAAAACATTTTCAATATGACTCTTTAGTCGGGGAAAGGGGTCTCCTTTGCTGCTCATATTGGTTACCCGCCGATCAGCTCCACAAACATGTGCGCTTGTTGTCGGATGGAAGCTGTTTTTTCCTTTGGCTTTTGCTCCTCCACAGCTGTTGTTCTTTCTAGTGCAGATTACACACTACAAATGACGACTGCCGAGAAAAATGCGGCTTCCGTTTCTTGCCGTCGTCACTTGTGGTGAGTGGTGCGCACAAGACACTCTTCTCGTTTTCCGAAATAGAGTGTACACACACCAGGAAACCATGAGTGGTATCCAGTAGAAAATTTGCTAGTATTTTGGTATTCTAAAATTTTCCTGTTCAGACCATTTCCCTCCGAAATAAATGCGGCCTTATCCCCCAATCTTCCTCTGCGAATATGCCCTCCTCCAGAAGAAGAAGCCATCTATCGCAGTTTACAAGAAGACGTTGAAAAGGTTGACTTGGACGCTGCCATTTATGATATCTCCCCTTTGAAGTGAGTTGCTGTCTTGCTCCAGTGTTCCAATTTTTATGAGGAGAGCTGTTAGCGTCGAATAATCAGATCTGTAGATAATTCATCTGTTATTCAGGAACGAAGAGGAAGAGCCTCAGTTTATCTACGACCATATCGTCTGCCGAAAGGATAGTCAACGAAAACATGATGTAAGTTGTTTGAACAGTTTCTTCAAGCTTCATGCAGATTGTTTTGCTTTGAAGTGATGGCTCGTTGTTTGATTTTTTGGCTCCATCAACTGTTGCACCCCCTAAATCTTAAGATTCTATAGGTAGTCGATGCCCTGAATGCGAAAATAAGGCTTCCCCACTTTCGTCATACTTTTGGGCGTGGCCGCGGCACGCGTGGCCAAGTCGATAGTGCCCGCAAACTGTGCGGGTAAATTTGAAACGCTCCTTCAGCACAGTTTGCGTTCACCTTGAGCGTGTTTTCAAATTCACCTGCACAGTTCGCGTGCACTATCGACTCGACCGCGCTTGTCGCGGCCGCGCCCCAAAGTGTTAAGAAAGTGAGGGAGCCCAAGAGCGGTCGTGACAAAGCACCAAAAATTGATATCATTTCCGTAATGGGGCATCGAATTATCTTTATGGGGAAAGTTCCGGAAATCAAAACTTTAAAATTCTATGGTTGTAATAGTTGATCACTACCGATTGTTCCATTGATTCAGGTGTGGTCAAGCTTCTCGCCATCTTCGAAACGAGAACATTGCATGAAAGAACTGTTGGACACAGAACAAAACTATGTTGAGAAGGCTCTAAATATGATAATCAACAAGTTCTATGAGCCTCTCCAGAAGGTCGTTCGAGAGGCAGATCATAAATTAATTTTCATGAATATCATGGTGAGTTCATATTGCGTAGAGACTGATTTTGATGCGAGATTGCTTGTTTCAGACGTTGTGGAACTTGCACCACTCGTTTTATAGCGACCTACGACATGCGGTGTTAAAAACTTTGGGTTTGAACCAACCAAATGAGGGTCGGCCGAACTCGTTGGCTCTAGGGCGCACTATTGGCGATGTTTTTGTTCAGTAAGTCATTCCATTCATTTTAGTCATTGATTTCAATTCAACTCTTGTCTTTTTTGTTGATTATCAGTTTTACCCGGCTCCCCCACTTTCTTAACGCTTTAGGGCACGACCGCGGCTAGCGCGGCTGATTTGATAGTGCTAGCGAACAGTGCGGGTAAATCTGAAAACGCACTCTAGGAGCTCACGAACTGTGTTATGAGGGTTTTGAATTTACCTGCGCGTTCGCTAACACTACCGACTCGGCCGCGCTCCTCAGTGTTAAGAAAATAGGGGGGCCGCTTCATCCATAATTTCTTTGCTGTTTTCTTCTTAAGGCACAAGGACAAATTCATTGCGTATGGTCCCTATTGTATGGGTCTTAGCGATTCGAGAGCACGTATCCTTGAATTAGAGAAGAATGATCCTACTGTCAAAGCTAAGATATATGTGAGTGTTTTGATTTGTCAAAATTGATGGTCAAAGAGGATCGGTCAGTTTTGAAGCGTGATACAGCTGATGTTTTGAATAAGTGTCATTTTTTTTACATCACATGCTTCGCGACGTGTTTCTTGGGACGGATATTTTCGAAGGACGTCATCTTTTTCTGTTGATTGTAATGATTTCAGGAATGCACGGCATCAGTCAACGACAACCAATTCAAATTGCAAGATTTGCTGTGTCTTCCAATGCAACGCGTTCTGAAATACCATATACTGCTTTCGGTTAGTTGTGTTTATACTTGAGAGATCAAGTTGCTAATTTATGATCTGTGTGTTCTTAAGAACCAGATCTCATCAAAAAGAATCATTTCCATGGAAGTGTAATAGTTTGAATTGAAGTTAGCACGCTCCTCCACTTTCTTGACACTTTGAGGCGCAGCCGCGATAAGCGCGGACGAGTCGATAGTGCCAGCGAGCAGTGCGGGTAAATTTGAAAAAGGACTCAAGATGCCCGCGAAAAGTGCTGGTGAAGAGTTTTTAAATTTACCTACACAGTTCGCTGGCGCTACAGGCTCGGCCGCGCTCGCCGCGGCCGCGTCCCCAAGCGTTGAGAAAGCGCTGGAGCCAAGCTAACATGCTTGCTACGCTCTATTAGGTTTCGCTATGATGCCCTACAACAGTACAGCGGGTAGTGAAGACTGATTGACTTATTACTTCGTGAGAAACAAAGAACAATTCCTTTTCGAGTGCTGATGTAGGGAACGAATTTTGTGCGCAACGTGTGCACGTCGTCCTGATTGTTGGTATCAGCGATGACCAATGCGTTGCGTTTCTTCCTCCATCCTCTATTCACATGCTTCCCAGTCTTCCAGCAATTTCGGATCCTAATTACGAGTTCCGTGTCAAACTCCGCCCTTTTCGGTGCCCAGAGCCGTTGGTATTTGATCTTCTCTCCATCGCTAACCTCTATGCAAGGTTCATCCTCCATGAACTTGAGCTCCCTCCATTGTTAGCTTATCTTTTTTTTCAACCTTTTCCCCGGTAATGGGCAGTCGCGGAACGGAATGTTAAGATTCATCGAGACCCCGCCCACTTATAAACAAGCTCCGCCCCCTGTGGACGGGCCTTCGCTCATTCCAGGTGTGCTTTGTACAATACACTTTGATAATCTCCAACAATTTTCTGTTTCTTTGCCGTTTTTCAGTCGAAATATGAGTTTTTAGTAAGGCCAGATCACTCGAGGAGCGCTCCGCCCATCACGTGCAGGTTTCAAAATATGACCTTGCAACTCTTCTGAAATCGAATAAAAACTTTTTCCTTACCATCCGAATTTCGTGATGGGCAGGCAGACAAAGACGGACAAATTGTGTAGTGTACTTGCAAGACTTTCTTTCCAACCCATTAGCTACTATCTCCTCTTATCATTACCTTGTACTAGGTGACGTCTCCATAATTTTTAGAAAGAGCTCAGAGTTTAATTTTCAATCGCAGACAGAACGTAGAACTGTGGAACTATGAGTTTAGTAATTTTTAATGAGTTCTGTGTATGATTGTTCTTCTAGGAAATGATCAAATCGACGCCGATCGATGCCCCTGATCGAAAGTCGTTGGAGACGGCAAAAGAAGCAATGGATGATGTGAATTCCTACGTGAATGAGATGAAGCGTGACAATGAAACGAGACAATTGATTACTGAAGTTCAGAATAGTATCACGGAATTGACGATGGTATGTTTTCTCTCGGCAGTTTTATTTTTTGTTCATTGACTTAGTGTTTCACGTTTCGTTTTTTTTTCATCTTGGCTAGGACTTATTTTACAGTCTATAATTTGGTGTTCTGTTTCTCCTGTTTACCGCGATCGCATGTAGTGCTGTCGAGCCTCAGTGGCATTTGTGGCAGCGGCCTGGAAGAACCAATATATGCTCTATTTCGGAAAACGAGAAGAGCATCGAGTGCGGACCTTACACCACAAGTGACGACAACAAGGAAAATCGTGGCTTTTTTTTTCACCGTCGCCACTTGTGGTGTGTGGTCTGCATTCGGCGCTCCTCTCGTTTTCCGAAGTAGAGAGTAAAGTGCTTTCTGATGCTTCTATGATAATATCGAATTTTCTCAGTAAGTCTCAGCCGATCTCAATCATCAATCACTCACTTTTATGTGCTAGCTCGCGGTGGACAAGAAATGTTTTCTGCTGCGCTTGGCCAAAAACTTTTTTCATGGTCCGTTGCCATGCAGTGATAACCCCGTTGTGTAGAGGTGTACCGAAGATATTCCGTAGGAAAACAGTTATGAACTTCATCCTGTTTGGAGAAAACACTTTGGCATGTCCGTCTCCGCGTCGCTAGCGCCGGGACACGCCCGCACCTCGCCGTCTGAGCTTCTAGTCATTTGGCACAAAGGGCGTTAGCGTTGGGGCAGCGCCGAGGAGAGGGCGAAAATCAGCGGATGGATGATGGTTTTTAATTCTTCACGTGGCTTCATGTACATACTTCATCCCTCGCACCCTACCACTAGCATTTGTCGTCCCTCCTTCGCCACCATCTGTCCACTTTCTTGTGCGCCTGAACTGTGATAATCTAATCATGACGGCTCTTAAGAGCTCATTTCACTCGGACACACGGTGCCAATATCACGAGTGGGTCTTATTCGGCTCCATAAACCGTTGCATAGCCTTATCCATTTTTTACCTGTCTCTGGCCTAGTCCTTGTACCGACATAGAAATTGCCTCCGGCACCACCCATCTCGAAGAACACGTGAGCTAGACAAAGCTCCGCCCACCGTTGCTGAGTCCGTTTGCTCAGGTATTCCTAGGAACCCTGCCTCGGGTACCACCCACTTCAAGCTTAACCTGCCTCCTCCAGGTTATCCTTGAGTATTCCGGATTGAATGAGAAGCAGGCAGACAAACAGTCAGACAGTCTCAGCCACTTACATGTATGTGGTCGAATCTGTTAGCAGACTAAAATGTCACTGCTCCTGTTGTGAATATTGTGGTCTATTCGGCAGCACATTGCCTGTAAAGCAAGAAGTTCGGGTTCGATTCTCGCCTGAGGCTAAGAGATCTGCCCTTGAAGGCGAGTCTAAGGATTTAAAAGGAGCCCATTGAAAATTCAGTTAGAGATGGTCAGCGGTACACGAAAGAAGAAAAAACCGAGAAAATCAACGGCCTAGAACCCGAGAAAGGGAGCACTTTCCCTGCCCGTTGATTTCCGCATTATGCGACTTCATCATTGTGTCCTCTTCAACGGTAACCCGCTTTCTTTTATCTAATCATATCTAATCACTCCCCCCGTATAGATCTGTGGCGAGTGATTGGATAGTCGGTGGGCGTTCTTCGCCAACTGAGATAAAAGAAAGGCCATGCTAGATCACCGGGACATGTCCTTTGATGTAGATTGCATGTTGGTCTGCACCCCTAGGGAGTCCGCTTGTCTTTTCGCTATATGACTTTCACCTTATTCGACCTTCGGTCTTGTCGTGGAATCCTCCTTTGAGTATTAGCAGCGAAATTGAACTGAAAAATGTAAAAATCCAAACAAGGTGCAAAAAACACAGGCAATGCTGGCCTCGATGTCAAGCAAGGTTGCGGTGGTCACAAGACAGCTTTCGTGTAATCCTCAGGTACTTCGTTGTAGAACAAATATTGCACTGGTTCAGTATATGCTACAGTAAGACATGTCGAAATTTTCTATAATTCGGTTCAATGGAAAAAAGTTGTGGCTGGAAAAGTGTTTCAAGGAATGATTTGTATGTTACTGTAGCACCAGGAAATCAGCTAAAGCGACTTCTAAATTGACAAATTTTAGCCGGAGGATGTCACACTAATGGATTATGGTCGATTAAATGCTGACGGCGAGGTTCGCTTGGCAGAATCGACGAGCCAGCAGTGTGGGAAAATGAAACAACGTCACGTTTTCATTTTCGACAAAGTGCTAATCATTTGCAAAGCAAACCGGGTAACTACACTTGGATTATTCTGCTGATCAATTTGTATGTGGTGCTTGTTTTCTAGAAAAATTTTCATTTTTAGAATAACACTTATACTTACAAAGCCGCTTACATTGTTTCCGAACTTCATCCAAGTCTGGACAATCCTATGCCTGATGGAAAAATGGGGACGATATCTCGGTTAGTGCTCTTACAGATAACCCAATTGAAGCAACAGTCTCAGCAAGATCTGTACTTCGATACTGTTGTGGAACGATGTGCTAGCCTAATCAGAACTTAAGTAAGAAGTGTGACTACAAAAAAACCCTCTCGGAAAGCCGCTAGGAAGTAAGGCCAACGCCTCCGAAGCGGGCGTGGCGTCCTATCGGTAGCAGCCCCTCATACCAGCCGCCAAAGCCTTCATCGGCGTTTTTTGGTTTTTTTCTAAGCAGTCAACTCCTCACCTACAACTTCATTATCGACCGTTTCTACCGCGCGAACTAGATCTAGATTAGTTGCTTCAATGGTTCAATTTCTAACACAACGGGGACAGCGCGGGACAAATATGGCACGCGCTCTCACACGAAAGAGACTCGTTTTACTTGAACGATTTCACAGCATTTTACTTTCTATTTATTTTCGAAATACACTCGCAATGGTGTGACATCAAGGCAGAAAGAAATATGGGCATGTATAATTGGAGCTCGTTGCAGTAGATAGAAATAAAGCGGTCTGAAGCAACAGTTCAGGTCGAATTTGCGGGGTAAAAACGGTCGATAATGAAGTTGTAGGTGGGCAATCGACTGCCATCGAAGGAAAAGCAAAAAAAAATGCCCATTGCCCATGAAGGCTTTGGCCACTGGCGCGAAGGGGCTACGACTGATAGGAGACCACGCCCACTTCGAGGCGTTCAACTTTCTTTCTAGCGGCTTTCAGGGTGAGTTTTTTGTCAGTCACACTTATTATGTTCTGACTAGCGCATGGTTCCACACCATCAGTATCGAAACTATAGATCATATTGGGACTGTTGCTTTAAGAGTTGCTCTGTCTCCTCCTTGAAATCAAATTTTTTAGTAAAATCACATCTGCCAATCAACACTTGTTGTATTTGGTACGAGAAGAGCGGGCGTGTTCTCAAGACTCGGTCAGGCACTTAACCCTGGCATTCAAAGTTTTGCAGCAACGAGAAAAGTGGCTGAACCACTTTGAATTAGCCCGGTAAGCTGGTCTCGTTCCTCTGTTTTATGCTGTGTTCATGCAAATCTATGTAGTATATTAGATCTTCTTCAAGGAGCAATGTCTTACCGGAGCAAGTAGAAGGAACCGGTCACAAAGTGCATTACAAGAGTTTCAAAGTAGACGTGCCTTACAAATGCACTGTATGCGAGAAATTCCTCAAAGGACTCTTCTTCCAGGGCTATAAGTGTGAAAGTAAGTTGATTTTCTGAGATGCTCGCCATTGCTTATTTGTCGATTATTTGCTGCTTATTTGTCGATTATATGCTGTTTATTTCCAGATTGTGGTGGATTATTGCATAAGGCTTGTATAGCATTACGACCGTGTGTAGGTCGACGTCACACAACTTCAGTTTCCCACAGCAGTTCATTCACGAATGGAACTCAATGGAGACAGAGTTGTTACGGATGTGAGTAGTTTTCAGTATTATCAGTGTCGTTGGGGCGGTGATGGTATAGTAACGAGTTACACTGCTTACCCCGCCCGCGGTGCGGCCATCAAATCCCGGATCATGCGCTGTCCAGTCAACTAAGTCTTCCTCCTCACGGGGTCCTCTAATTGGTACCAGGCTTCTCTGGGGGATTAATGCTAGTACGATTAAAAATGAAAGTAGAACGCTCGGCGCCTCTCACAGGGGATTGCCTAAAGGCAGAATTCACGATGAAAAGCAATACATTTAAAATTTTGAGGGTGGTGAATGATATAAGAAAGAAGGAAAAGCCATTAGAAACCGCCCAAAGCCCGCGAAAAGGAACCCCTTCTTGATCGTTGATTCCCGCGTTTATGGACGGTCATATTTGTGCTCTCTTCAACTCAGCGCTCTCTGCTATTTAATCACTCGCCGCGTATAGACCCGCGGCGAGTGATTAGAAGTTGGTGGGCACACCACGCTCACTGCGCCAAAAGTGAGCCATGCTTGATCGCCGAGTTCAATTCTAACGCTGCTAACTGCGTGTCAGGCCGTTCCGTCAGGAGGTCTGCCTGTTTTCCCGCAAGGCCATTTTCCCCTTCTTCGACCTTCGTACTTATCGTGAGCTCCTCATTTAAGGCCGATTGCTTTATTGTTTATCCTTCATGTGCTTTTCTTGTCAGCTATCATGGAAAGCTTGTAAGCTGAAGAAAATACCCCAGCGTTTCAGTTTTCATGTCGGGGTGAGGAACAAGGTGTTAGCGGCGCAAGGGCTAAAAATAGAGATCGTTCAAGGTGTGGAGAGATTTTTCAGAACGATTCTATTGCATACTGCAAGGGCTCTCACGTAGAGTGCGAAACTGTGCTTCGTTTTCGCTGAACGGCCACCTGAAGTCCAAAAAGGATCGAAAAAATGTATAGAGTGGGTGGTTTTCACAGCCTTGGAGTGATTTATAGAACTCATGGCGAAGAGCGGATACTGAAAGGTTATTGTGAAGATGATGTGGGAAAAAACGCGAAATTGCTCAAAAGAGAAGTGATCTTAATAGTAAGCAGTGAAGAAGGTGTGAAGGTTTCATAAGCGTCGTCCGAGACCGTGGATCCCCGTGCTTGCAGTCGACTGTTATCAAGTGGATAGCGTGGTGGAGTCGCGTTGGCGCGGCATTGGAGTGTTCGTGGTTCGACTTCATTCCTTTGCTGTTTTTGCACTTGATTGTCCCCTTTGGGCCGATGTCAGACTTTGCGAATCGAGCGATTCGCCAGCGTCCGCGGTCGCGTATGGCTCGACTCGCTGTTCGCGACGCAATCACGAATGCTAGGGAAACTCTCGATCGCAAAGTCTGACATCGGCCTCTTTTCGGCACCAAAACGCTTCAGCGCAAAATAGACGTCATATTCATAATCAGGACATCAGTAGCCCCTATGAGTTGGTGTTTTTTCATAGTAAGTTGGCGGAGGAAATTCGCGCCAAATGGCGCCAGTTTGGTGCTGCGAAGGTCCTGGTTTGCCTACATAGGCAAGGCTTCGAAGAGAATCGAGATTTTGAGCCATCTTCGAAATTTAGGTGACCATGGGGTACAGGTAGTCATGTACACTGACAGGACCTTTGAAGGCGTGCTAGGCGCAGAATGCAAGCGGGAATTCTGGTGGCTACGGAAACCGAATTTCGGCTCCGTAGGGAATCTTGCACCACGTTGCGGTCCTTGAAATCATTCCAGCTATTGAGAAGAATCCCTGCGAATGGGAGAGCCGATTGCCTAGTCGATTAAGCCAATGCCAGACTTTGCGAATCGAGCTCTTCGTTCGCGTCAGCGGCGCGTCGCGGCCAGCGAGTGGCTCGATTGGCTAGTAAAGCAGGACCGCGACCACGGACGCTAGCGAATCGCTCGATTCGCAAAGTCTGACATCGACCTTAATCGACTAGGCAATCGGCTCTCCCATTCGCAGGGATTCTTCTCAATAGCTGGAATGATTCCAAGGA
>KZ346633.1:32780-43381 GCA_002352805.1 Teladorsagia circumcincta | reverse complement strand
TCCGCCCACTCGATCAGTTGCTGATGTGGACGAGCTGAGGTTGCCAGCAGGTCAAGCATGGGCAGCGGCTAACGACTGGTGCATGATTTGGCATGGTGTCACCGCGTTCCGGTAAACTTGTCCATAGTCCGCTGTCTTAACCAAATAAAGCCGTTCTTGAGCGAAGATATACGCCCGAAAATGGGGGTTTACTACTATTCGCATTCTCTGATCAATTTCTTTGCTTTTTTTCCATTGACGTACCATTGAGCACCCCCACGGGCCCTGTAAACCCATAAAAACCATCGTAATCCCCGTTCTCAAGGACCCAGACGCCATCCGACTTCCACGGTGCGGGGTTTTTCGGCAGGGATTTATTGTTGATCGAGATGAACTTCTCGTGAATTTGACGAGGAACTCTCGTCAATCTAGCTCTCGTAAACCATCCCCTCAGGATAGACGAGAGAAAGTGCGAAAGGCTTTTCATGCTCGAAAACGTCACACTATCAGAGAAATTCAATACTTGCTCTATATTGTTCACTATTTTTGTATTTTGAAATGGAAAGCTTCTATTTCACTGATTTGCTCCTTGAAGAACCGGCATCAAATCACTTCACACGTAATATGTAGAGCAGTTCTGTATCATTGTGGCTGTGCTCCTGAAAGTCCAAATATGTCACCATTTTTTGAGCTTTATGATAAGAGCTTCTAGTGATTGTCCTAAAATCAATTTTTTTTCGCATTAATCGCATTTTCTCGTTAACCAATCAAAGACTCCACCCCTTCCGCAGTTATGGAAACCTCTTCTTTGGGCGACTCAAGAATGCCACAAGGAGTTTGCCCTCGGCTTTTGATTCACCTCCAACGGGAGACCTTTCTTCTGGGCAAAGCAAAGAGTTCATCATACCAGCCATTATGCGAACTCTACCAGCTCCCAAAGGTTAAGAAGGCTCAAACTAGGTTACACTTCAAGATCATTATTGTTTGTATGCCTTTTTCGTCATTTTCACCTCAACTCCTTTTTTGTGGCTGCTTACCAAATCGGTATACCACTTACTTTGTCCAGACCATCCCATTAATCACTGTTGAGTTGTAGTTAGCTTGCTAAATTGGATACTTTATTCAGCTCCTTTTGTCATCAGCTCTCTTTCATCTGCCTGCCAATTGTTTTTTGAATATCGCTTCGTTACTTCATGGATCATATTTGGGCATGTCTCATATCGTATTCCAGCCGCTTCAATTCGGACTTTTTTGAAGGCATGGGTCACGATCAAATCTCCAAGCAGGTGTCAGACTCTAAAAGCAGCGATTCGTTAGTAGCGAATACGCGGAGTCGCTACAAGCGAACCGCTTTAGTCTAGTAGTCTCCATAAGCGAAGACTTGAGCGCTGTCGTGACTCGAAAGTGCAAGTTGTACGTGCCGTCTCTCCCCTCTCGTACAAGATGCTCTTTCGTTTTTTACCTCCTTTCGCAACGCTGTGTCTGTCCGTTGTACCACGTCGACCTCGCAAGGAACGAATCCCTCTCTTTCAGTGTTTCCTATGGTTCTTTTTGGTTCCCCCCCCACACCACCGAGGATCCATTTTGCAATTCTTGCACTTCTTGTTGCATTTTCGAACGAAACAACACATCGCTTTGATCTCAGCCCGTGCCTTAAAGTGAACTTATTCTCTCTAAAAAACACGAAATTTACTTCTGCATTTACAGCAGGCCGCCTTCACTTTTTATTCATGTCCCTGCACCTTCTGCGACAGGCCACGGGCCTCTCGTTCAATGTGAGTTTTCTTTATTATTTAAAAATCAACACCCTTTGTCGCTACACAATCCAACTGAAGATGTTGTTTCACATGGTCTTGCCCTGTTGAAAAAAAAGGCCACCAAGTTATTCCGAGAACTCACAACGGTGATAGCGTTACCTGATTGTGAGAAAGCCAATGAAGGCCGTCATCAGCAACAGTCGATTTTTCGGAAAAGGCCTTCTCCTATTCCCGATCCGACAGGGCTGCGCGCGGATCACGGATAGCGTCTAGTGAGGTACCAGCGTTTTGTGGGTGTCCCACTTTTTAGGCAATTTCATTCTCACTCACCCCGCCCCCCCCCCACTTCGCTACGGACAAATGTGAGCGGTTCTCCAAGTAGTGATGATCGGATGATAGGTGCGGCTATAAGTCCCACTGGTACCCGACAGGACAGGAGGCCCGTCTCGCGGCGATGGAGGAGACGCAGATGGGTCAGCGGACGAGGCAGCGCGTACTGTGGTGAAATGTAGCATGGCATACTCTATTTAACCTGACGCTAAATCGATACAGTGCGCTGCGACTAACCCAGTGACCCGTCTGCGTCTCTGCCAACTCGTCGCGCGACGAGCCTCCTGTCAGGTATCCAAGTCCTTCTGCTGTCGGTCTATGTTTGGCCAAAGATCTTTGACTAACATCACCACGTTACAATACCACTTGGCACGTGAATTTTGTGTTTTTTTTTTGAGATTGTTGAGCATGTACGTAAAAGCATAGCTAAAAGTTACAATAAAGTTACTTTAGTAGTTCTTCTAGATAGCCCAAAACAACGTTTATGTTGAAATGACGAAGTAAGTGTCAAAACAAACAGTTGCAGCTCGATATTTCCCACTTTTCTTTTCCGGTACTCATAGTGGTCATTAGCATACTTATATTTTTTCAGGTTCTACGATCATGTTCGGGTGCTGCAGGCGTCTACCATCCCAAGCCAATCGACCCTACATGGGGAGAGATGGCGAAGAAGGCGTTGAAGGGAAAGGATCCAGAAAGTCTGATCTGGCACACACCTGAAGGGATTCCAATCAAGCCGCTATATTTGAAGGATGATCGAGCATGTGACGAGCACAGGAAACCGGAGGTTTTTATTCTTATCCTATAGGCTCACATTCTTAAGTTTGCCCTTGGAATTAGGCGTCTACTCTTTGGAGGGACGAACAAATTCAATGACCCGATAGTCTGCAGTTAAAGTTGAAATTTTAGTTTTCCCACATTATTTTATGAAGCTTGTAACCGCAAGCGAGTTTTGGGTGAATTCCGAGATGGACGAGTAAGCTTCTCGACTCGAGCAACTCGAGCCCACTAGGCAATGATTTCCTTCAGATCCGGTTCACTTCAGAGTTAAATAAGTTTCACGATTGGAAGCCATCAATCCATTTCGGTTTCAAACCCTAGTTTTTGCAAAAAATTCTCTTCCTTGACCGACTGTTTTCTTCTACCTATGAAGGGTGAGAAAATCCCAGGGGGGAGTGCCTGATACGTCGCGAGAGCTGAGCACGTCTAAACTTCGTTCTTTTATCATCTTGAATTTCTCATCACCCAAGTGAATGCAAGGAAGTTGCTGAAGCTAATTCGATTAAGTTAGATCGATCAGAAAAAACTTTTCGTCTTTTCTCATCGCTCTCAAGAAATGTTATTGACAGAGGAAATGCGCTCTTTACACAACTGGGCACTGGGGATTCCTGTAACGTTCGTTGCACTTTTGTTTTGCCGACAACTGTGAGCGAGTCAGCTGAGCAACCGTTGACGCTCAGATGAACTGCGAATGGGGCTGCAGATGCTGCAGGTTGCTTTTTGAGCAAGATCATTAGTGGTCTACTGTATCATGGACCTGAACAGGCTTTGTAAAAGTGGCCATCTACTCTTGGTACACCCGAAAAAGGAATGAGATTGTGGATATTCTGTTTCTACGAAGAAGCCTTGGATAGTTGATTTTTGAAGTGCTGATCAAAAACAAATAGTTATTCAAAAATGTATAGAAATAAAAATCAGGGAATAGTTAAACATGAATACGGTAGGGTACTAGAAAAGCTCGAAAACCCTGAACAAAATCCTAAGCTATGTATTAAAAATGCTCGTTCGTGCATTAATCATAGATAATTCTCAGTTCAGAGAATCTCTTTGACTTTCGAATACTTAAGATACTGTGATAATCACCTTTCTCAGGTTTCTGAAAAATGGAAATACGTCCATGAGGTATCGTGAAAACCGCGCATTTAGCAAAAAAAATTTTTAGGCGCGTCTTACGTTAGGCCAGCTACAATAGGTAGGTGAATTATCACCAAGCAAAAAAATTAAACTTTCTCGCTCACAGTTTTCTACTCTTGTGAGAATGAGTCAGTTATCAGCAGATAGAATGTCTTCCAAAAGACTCACCCACGCTGACCAGTGAGGTCTTCGTATTTCTGAAACATCTGCATAACTGGGGGCAGTAGGAATTCTCAAAGCAACTACCCCAGCAAAAGCCATGTCGAAGAATCTTGGAGTGGGTGGGATAGAGTATCCTACGAGTATTACAGCTGTGCCGTTGTCGCAGCAGCAAATGCGCGACAATGGCACTGGGGCCTTATAAAGTCAGCGTTTGGCGACTCATCTTAGCATTTGGACGAGATACCTTGCGCGTCCCTATGAATCGCAACGTGTGGCGTCGCAGCTAATTCAAATACGTGTGGGTTAGTGGAGCCATTGAGGGAACAAGGTCGTACAACTCGTCCAGCATGCTTCCTTCCTTATTCGATAGGTTGTACTTGTTAATAGCTCCACCGACGGTTTTATTTCCTTTTTTTTACATTTTCGAACAACTGGACATCCACATCTTGATTCTCAACCGTTGTAAACCCGCAGATTTGATCTGGAGGCGGTTTTTTAAGTTCCCCTTTAAAATTTGAGAGCACTTACCGTAATTCCTGGATATGAACAATTATGCTTGAAAATTAAAGTGGAAGTGATAGTCGATCAACCAGTAAATAACGGGACAAACAAAGTCATGGGTACCTTCAAAAGCACACGGTACTCTTGTCATGTGAAGGTCTTTTGTGGCTTTTTCATTGGTCACTCCCCTATTTACCGTAACTTTTGCTCTATGAAGTGGTTTTCAAGAGCTTCGCTTGCTCTCATCGTTACCGGACGAGGAAGTACCTCATCGACGTCTTTTTTTTAGCACAAAAACCACTTATGCAATCACAGAACATGTTTTTGAAAAATGCCTGTTATAACCTCTTTCAAGGGCGGTGTACCCGTTTTGGGCCTTTCAACCTTCCATTCTTGAACCATCCCCCTTGAAGTAAGTTAAGAACTACCCTACGTCGACCAAGCTTTGTCTCAAACGTCACCCACCAACCAGGCCATCGCGTTCGGGAGCTTTTGAAGTACGAATTCATTTCCTGGGTTTGAGTTCACAAATCAGCTACAAACCCGTTTGTATTCTTGATTCCGTAACCGACTCGAGTAGGCATCAGTGAAACTCTCATACTTCCAGCTTCCTGGCCAATACCCGTTCACTCGTGGGCCTTATCCAACGATGTACACTCATCGACCATGGACCATTCGTCAGTACGCCGGGTTCTCGACCGTAGAGGAGTCAAATGCCTTTTACAAAGAAAACATCAAGGCCGGCCAACAAGGACTCTCGGTAGCTTTCGACTTGGCGACACATAGAGGGTAAGTGCTTTGCCATTGAAGTTGATCAAAAAACCGAGATAATGCGCCACTAAATTTCCATTGGTAACTGATTTTCAGATATGACTCAGACAATCCGCGTGTGTACGGTGACGTCGGTATGGCTGGAGTTGCTGTGGATTCCGTCGAAGACATGAAAAGGGTGATTATTGAGAATTTTTCAGCATAGAGAATGAATTATTTCTTTTTTGGGCCCTTCATAAGTAATCAAATGGATATAACTGGGCCCTTGACAAGTAGTTAAATGGAAATAACTATACTGTAAGAAGTACTGTGATTGAAATTCTGGATATTCCAGCTTTTCGAAGACATTCCGCTTGACAAGATGAGTGTATCCATGACTATGAATGGAGCTGTTATTCCAGTATTGGCCATGTATGTTGTAGCTGCGGAAGAATCGGTTAGTTTATGGTTTTGAAAATTTTTATCTATTAAAACTCCTCACAGAGCACCCAAATGTCAAGTTATATATTTTTGTGTCTGCATGTAGTGCTTTTGATGCTATCTGATGCCAGAGGTGTACAATGGCCATTTTGCGTCACATCTTACATTTATGCTGCATTTCTTGCCAAGTTTTGCACTCACAACTCACTTGGAAAATTCGCGTAGTAGTTCTGGGGGTGGGTGCAGCGAGCTCCAACTAGCGGATGGGTTCTCTCACCCGCGTCGGGGACCCCAAGCTTGGGGGCTTGTCCCCGACGCGGGTGAGGGGACCCATTCCCTAGTGAGGTGAGGGGACCCATTCCCTTGTTGAGGCTTGCTGCACCCGACCCCTGGTCTCCACATTTATGGCTGTTTTCGACCACTCCGTTTACCTAGGACTGTATCCATAGTTCGTGGTATCTCGGGAGGCTTCCCTGGTCAGGCACTCGCTGACACCGCCTCTCTACGGATAATAATTAGGATTTTGGTGCCACATGTAGGATGGTCTCAGAATGTGGAAGGCGGTGTGATAACCATTTTTTTCTGCGCGTCATTTGTAACGCACAAGCGGCGTGCGCGACGCCGCTTACGACCCCATGGTTGGCGTGCCGGCTCATTTTTATTGTCCTGACTCACACTGCTGACATAAACAACGGAGCGCGAATCAGAGAACGGCAATCAGCTCGTCCTCTTAGTATGAATGGGCAGGTGTGGCTGCAGTGTTCGCTGTGAAGGATCATCGCCTCTCGTTTCAATCATCAAATTAGTTTCGACTCTTCCATTGTTCGCTTTCGGCCGGTTCTTTGGTGTTCTGATGATGAACTTGATCACTTGTGGGCGCATTTTTCGCATCAGAAACCCTACCTGCGATTTTTTGCGTTTATTGTATGGGGGACGTACTGGCACCGCCAGCACATTCCGCAAATGAGCAAGCTTGCCATTCTTTAGTTACCCGAAATACTGGCACGTGAACGATTGGGGAAGGTATGTAGGTGGTACCGGAAAATCATGCCGCCTGGCCTATGTATCGAACTTTGAACTCTCTTTTCCTAACTTCTCACTATCTAGGCTCTATTTTTTCTACAAAGTGTAACTCAAAATTTGCTTATTTTCAGGGTGTCGATCGTAAAAAATTGACCGGTACCATTCAAAATGATATTTTGAAAGAGTTCATGGTACGTAACACCTACATCTATCCTCCAGAGCCATCGATGAGAATCATTGGTCAGCAACAAATTTTTGAAATAAACGTGAATTAGTCGATATGTATCTTTGTTACAGGAGACATTTTTGCTTATACAAGTAAAGAAATGCCCAAGTGGAACAGCATCTCCATTTCTGGATACCACATGCAGGTAAGCATTGAAGAATGATTGACGATTGGGGGCTATCGCAAGATAAGGGGCGGGAACTTCACGGAAAATGAAGATTTCTCACGCGACTTTGGATTCTCTTCTCCCTCACCTGGACTTAGTCTTGACTCCAGCACAGAGGAGATGTTTTACGCTGTTCCAGTCATAATGCCCCCGTGTCTTGCGGTAGCACTTTCACAAAGGCTCTAACCCAGCTTTCAAAGTCGAAACCCTGGCAACGCTATTTGAGCTTTTCCGCCCAGCAAAGGCTTGTGGAAACTAGTCTTCTATTTGTTGAATTGCTCGGTTCCAGGTTCTCATAAAAAATTTGATATTTAGATCTTCTACAAACTTTACTTTTATGCTTTTTTACTCTAATCCTTTCATGCTCCAATTTGCATACCATTCCCTTCAAAAGTTTTTCTTTTTCCAAACATTACTCAACTGAAGTTGGTTGAATACTACAGAGCAATAATCCAGTGCTGTTGTAGGAAGCAGGTGCTGACGCAGTCCTGGAGATGGCTTTCACAATCGCTGATGGCATCCAATACTGCGAAACGGGAATCAACGCAGGTCTCACCATCGACGAGTTCGCCCCTCGTCTCAGCTTCTTCTGGGGTATCGGAATGAACTTTTACATGGTACGTGAGACAATTTTGACACCTCTGCCCTTGAACGTTACTTTTTTCATGGTTACAGCCTAATTACTTTTAAGCGTTAATGATGACGATATTTAAGGAAATAGCTAAAATGCGAGCCGCTCGACGTCTGTGGGCTGACCTAATTAAGGAACGCTTCAGTCCAAAGAGCAGCAAATCGCTTATGCTCCGCACTCACTCACAAACTAGCGGATGGTCACTAACTGAGCAGGTATGAATGGATCACCCTAGTGAACCTACTGGGTAAAATTTTGACTTGCAGGATCCATACAACAACATTATCCGAACCACTATCGAAGCTATGGCATCAGTGTTTGGTGGAACGCAATCACTGCACACCAACTCCTTCGACGAGGCTCTCGGTCTGCCCACGAAATTCTCGGCACGAATCGCTCGAAATACACAGATCATCATTCAAGAAGAGAGCGGTATTTGCAAGGTAAGCGCACTGTCAGAGCTACATAGATGCGGCTCCTGGAGCATTCTTTCAATGGTGCACCGAAATAGGCCTGTGTAGGCACTACTGGCAGTTTTTGGGGTTCAGACAAAGGCATAATCCTGGCACATGTTTGTTAAACGATATTCTCGGTCTGTAGGGTAGATCCCCAGAGGAGAATCGCAGGTGTGGCGTTCCCGTGGCAGAAATGCTCCGACAGAGGCGCAAGCCTTTGGAAGGCAGCTTCAAAAGCTTCAATTTTCCCCGTCCACAGCACGGCCTGTTGTCTGACGCCCTCTCATCTGCAGCGCTCTCTCGTCCCATACTCTCCTCTCCACGCGCAGTCTCCTGCTTTTCCACTCCGCGTTATGAAGGGAGCTAGCCCTCAGCGTTTTCGGCGGATCCGCTTCCTTTTTTCTTACTACGGGCCCACAATTTCATGTCAAAAACCACACCAGACTATCCTGAGCATGCCTTTAAATTTTCCAGTTTTTCAGGTCGCGGATCCTTGGGGAGGTTCGTACATGATGGAGTCGCTGACAGATGAAATTTATGCGAAGGCGCGAAAGGTATATACTTATTTTCGTTTTATTTAATTTATTTCACTTTAATCTTGTCTTCGGCAACCATTTACCCTTTTTCTATGATGCCAAATTTCTTTCTCTGCGTTTGCTTTTAGCGCGCTGCATTTTCACGTAGTTTAAAATAGGATATCGATTGGCTTGATTACGGGAATGTCATTAATTTGCATTTGCAATAGTCCGATTGATTAATACCGCATACGATCTATAAACCTTGCTTGCTTCAAGCACTCATAGAGTTAAACGCTGCCCCAAGTTACATTTCGCGCCATCTGGCGCCCAGAGTGCTTAATGTGTAGGACTACCACAAAGAGCAGAGATTTTCTGGGGTGGGGGAGGGGGATGTAACTTGTCTATCCGTTATCGTTTTCATGGACGATTTTTAGGTAATCGATGAAATAACTGAACTGGGCGGTATGGCGAAGGCGGTCGCATCTGGCATGACCAAACTGAGAATCGAGGAAGCGGCTGCTAAGAAGCAAGCTCGAATCGACTCTGGCAAGGACGTCATCGTCGGTGTTAACAAGTACCGCCTTGATCAGGTCAGTAATTTGCTATCAGTTTGGCCGGAGTGAAGATTGGGAATGATAAAATCGAAGTGTGCTCACGCAGGGTCAACCGTCCGTTGGAAATTTGTCAGAAGGGGAGCCGTAGTCGCGATTGGGAAGGTAGTTATTTCGAGAAGGATTGAAACTGTGTAGAATTTGTGGTTACCTACAATAGCTACATCTGGGGCCTTCCAGATAAGTTGAACTCGCCTAATTTTTACCAAGGTCACGGTTGAGTCACCTGGGCTCACTGCTGTGCCATCTTATGATTAGCTTAATGAAAAATGGCAAAATAATTAGGCATTCATTTTTAGGAGACGAAAGTCGATGTACTTCACGTCGATAACCAGAAAGTACGTGAACAACAAATTGCCAAGCTGGAACACATTCGCAAGACCAGGGACCCGCAGAGAGCTAAGGCAGCTCTCGAAGCAATCACTGAGGTACCTTCATAGTTCATAGCGTTCGCTTTGATTTCATAGCAGAATGAATTGTGTTAAGGGAGCTGCTGGTCATGGAAACCTCATGGCGTTGGCCATTGAAGCGTCTCGCGCTCGATGCACCGTCGGTGAGATTAGTGACGCCATGGAGAAAGTCTTCACCCGGTCAGAACTGTCAATTTATTTTTTAAGATAAAAGTGATGCTCGAGAAAGTGCTTCATTGAATTTTGCAAAAGGGAGGAATTGGATGCCTTTATTAGCCTCAAAGGCCGTGATCACGATGGCCGGAGGGAGGTGCGGTTTTGATGACTCCTTCAGCGTCATTGATAGAGGGGCGCTAAGGGGCGGTCCCAACCACACCCCCAGCACGCTGATTGATCTTCTCATCAACCGGTTACGTCCACTGACGTCATAGGAAATGTACCGCCTTCTATTCAGCTCGATCACTGCCTTTAAATTCTCAGGAAGTCAATTTTGCTTTCTCATTCCCTATATTAATGGAGTTTCTTATTTGTATCTAACATCAGAGAATGAATAAGATGGTGTTAAGGCGATTCTGATTACAGCTGTTTCCTTGGTTGCTCTTCACCGCTGACCGCTTTACAGTTCCACCTTCGTACCCAGGGCGTAGGCGAATAATGTATCGCACCATTTTGTTTAAAGCAACGAGGGTTCTGGAGTTGGATGCTGTGGTATGGGAGGATGCGCTAG
>KZ346631.1:22729-35798 GCA_002352805.1 Teladorsagia circumcincta | reverse complement strand
AAATCTAGAAAAGGGAGAAAATTTCGGTCAAAACTTTTTGTCCAATCTAATAGTACAACAAGTTATATCTGAAGTTTCCATTTCTCGACCTAGTTCCCCTGATCATGGGCTGTCTCCTCTCATAGAGCGATCTTTGCGCTCTTTTTTCAATTTCTTTTCTTTTTGCTCTCTTTCTTTTCGCTTGTGTCGCTTATTTACTACTCCCCTTGAGAACTGTCATATCGTTTTAGACGTACGAAAATAAATAAATAAGCAAATAGACGCGATAGGGTTTATGGTCTTCTTGTTTCGTCTTAGGGGGGGGGTGGAGGGGGATCCAGAACGTGTGCAAATGCAGTAATGTTGGCTCCTTGCAGCCGCTTCGCCAACATTTACCCAGATTTTTGTTTGACAGACGAATTCCTCTTGAAGTGTTTCATTTTCTGCTACCAAAATTCAGTAGAGCACAGTTTGAAACTCGACGGTTCCATTGATTTTTTTTTTGAATCAGATCAGATATGAAATTTACTATGCACAGTGTAAAAGCTCAGAGCGAATGTAGTGTAGTGGCTTAGCATAGAAAGGTGACGGCATGGTCAATGGCTCGACTTTTAGCGCAGAACTTCTCCTGATTGCGTCATGATTGAATTTTTTGGGTTTTTCACTGATTTGTTTTGTAATTTTTGAACTAGTAGACCCTTTTCCGTCATTATTTGTACTGTTATCACTTTGAGAACTGATAAGAGTCAATGTTGTCGTCTACACTTTTGACGCCGATCAACAGTGTCCTTTCCTTCTCATATATACACTCCTTTGACCATCTTCAATCTGCTATGATCCTTAACAAAGGTGAATTCACGGGTATTCTGAACATTACCTTTTTGACAATCTCTGCATTCGACCTAGATTGAATGCACTGTTGTAATCTCGTGATAAAAAAGGTCTTAATATTCGATCACTCGTAGAAGTTGATTGATCCCTTTGAGATACGCTAGACGTTGGGTAAAAATTCAGCATCGTAGAGGAGTTTGAATGTGTGCCTTGTATGGACGTTGATGGGCCTCGATCGGAAGAGAAAAACCCGCTGACCTCTGGGTTAGTGCTTTTGAATCCGATGGGAGATTGATGATTGTTATCCGATCCGGCAGCGAGTAAAAGCTTGGTAGTTATCGGTGTATCAGTCCCAGGAAGGTGTGTTAGGTCTCCTCTACAAGCGGGGTGACTGTACGTGTTCAAACACTGGCGTCGACTTGGCTAGGAGACCAAAACGCTCGGTCATCAGACATCATAGCAACCATCGCATAGAAACAAAACACATCGAATCATTTCCGGGATACTCGGTAGAAGTCAAGTGCGTGGCCCACTCTGAAATATCCTGCGTGTTTTGTTGTCGCTTGATCTACTTCAGCGCCTTTACTATATTTATTTCCCTGTCAATTCACTCCACTTCACTGATTACCTCTCATTGTCGCCTGTCGACTTTAACGGTATTACTCTCAAGCCGCGTTCATATTCGGTAGCTATTCGGTCGCGCAACTGAGTCGCGGACTATGAATGTGACCTTAGATGTCTGTTTATGATCTAACTACCAGTAAATACTTCCAGGCTAGGCATGAGGGCCCTGACACGATTACGGCCGGATCTTCTGGGACAGAGGAAGATTTTGAAGCCAAAGCCGCGTGAAGTATACGTATCACATGGAGGTGCGTGAGTTTTTTTTGGTTGCACTTCGACAGATTTCCTTTATCGGGCGCACGCGATCGCGACGCAGACAACACATCCCCACTCCGTAATAATTTTCCGTTTCATGTTGTTTTATCACTGGAACAAATGTTCGTATACTGAAACTGATTTGAAAGTGCTTGTTTATCGCTAATTTGATCAACGGTTGAAAAGGTTGCTCATTTCTTCGAAGTATGTTCTCGCAACAAAAAAACTCGAACATTGCCCTCCGAGTACAGTAAAAAAAATCAGAACACGCGATTGAGAGGTCATTCCATTACGAAGCGTCTGATTCGAACGAGGAACAAATTTGCACAAAAACTGTTCCCGATTTCCTGTAACCGTTCGCGACCTTTGCTCTTCCCTAACGCTGTTATGTGAGTCTTTTGTGATTACTGACTCTCTGTAGTCCATATCCCACAGTTAGGGTGGGCGTGTAAGTGGAAGTGACGTATCTGCCGCTGCACTTGATAGAAGTTGCGTGGATAGGCTGTTGCCAGCATACTTCGCAGATATCCAGCGATGTGTGTTGGAAGCAACTTATCCAGGAAGCTTATATCAAGTGCGGCGGCATCCACGTCACTTCCGCTTCCACGCCCACCCTAACTTTGGGATATGGACTGTATGCGTAGATGCCTGCAATTTTAGGCTATTACTCAGAAAGTAGTGGATGTAGGGTGGACTCATGGCGTATCCCACAAAAATTCCGGGTATCCGACAGGAGGCCCGTCGCGCGGCGAGATGGCAGAGACGCAGAAGGGTCAGCGGACGTATCGCACCGCGTACTGTGCCGTATTAGGCGTACTGTGGTACACTCTACTTAATGACGCTAGATCGAAGAGCGCGCTGCGACACGCCCACCGACCCATTTGCGTCTCTGCCACTCCCCCGCGCGACGGGCCTCCTGTCGGGCACCCAAAAATCCATACTTCTCAGTATTTCTGGTTTCAAGTTTTTTTTTTCTTGCTGTTTTTCATTTATCTTCTACCACTTTATGACATTTTACTTTTGAATTCCGAGCTCTTCTACAGTGTAACGTGGGTGCGGCATGAATTTCGCAGGCAGATAATATCAATGGACCCTTGAACACCATTTGAAAAGTGATGGCTGATGCACTACACATATATACAAGTCGCAGGTGTCAAGGCGAAGGTGCAAGTGGGCGTATTGGGAAGCGCAGTATGGAAAAGGGAAATGAAGATCAGGAGAATCATTTTACTTTGCATAATGTGTAGTATAAGGCATAGTGCACGTGGATCCTATGACAAAGCTGGTTTCTATTCAAGAAGCATAAACACTTGATTGGTTTTGGCTCAATTGTCCCGACGGGAGACGGTTTGCTTGACCATAGTTTGGTTTTAATGGAGCCGTATAAACACTCGGCTTATGGGTTACTTGAACTTTCTTCTATGGTCCTGCTACGAGTAGCGGCGATCATAGACAATCAGAGCACGGGGCCTGGCGCTCCAAAACACAAGCCGGAAGGTGGGAGCTCTAGGAGTAAGCCTCGTAGAAGGAGAAGACTTCGAGGTGGATCAGTGAGCCAACTACAGTGTGGCAAAAGTTTGGATGTGTGAGCTTCATAAGAGAGCGCAGACGAGAGCATCGGAGGCGTCTCGAAGGACTGAGTTCGAGTAGCCTCTCGACCACGAACACTCCCTACCGAACTCCTCGGAACTATCAGACGCGTCTTGAAGGACTGAGTTCGAGTAGCCTCTCGACCACGAACACTCCCTACCGAACTCCTCGGAACTAAGTCACACTTCACCTGTTTTCATACCTATAGGTCTGACTTTTTGAATGAATGTATGCTTTCAGTCAAGAAAAATGTCATTTTATGGATCTAAGCATCTTATCAGTGCTCCACTATCTGTACTCAAGATTCATGTGCAGTTGATTCTATATAATTCAAAGTTGAGCTCTCTTGAGCGGATTCTGTTCTGCCCATGTGAGAAAAGAGGGTCTAAGCAGCACTAAGCGGGCTCTCCAGTCGTCTGTCTGATTTGTCAATATAGTGTTCACATATTGGTCAAAAGAGCTGTATAGAGGTTGAGTACTGGCTACGGCTGTGGTACCATTATACTGTTGTTTAGCTCACAACCATAATTCGACATGTTTTTCTGGTTCTGGAACCAGGGTCTCAGAAAGGGGGGGGGGCGCATTGGTAGACTTCATTTCGTGTCCGCTGACCTCGAGCTCTCTACTATTAGATTTTCACGTAGTTTTTACTGCTTTTCACTCAGTTTGAAACTGCTGCCGTTCCGCTAATCTGTTGGATCATGGCCTGGCGTCAGGTCTCAAAAATCTTACAACCCACCCCTCCCCTTCCTCCCCCCCCCCACGTCACCATCACCGCTCTTTCTACAGTATTCGGTTTTGAGACCAGTCGACACTGTCCAGCTACTTCTCAGGTCAGATATCTTCCAAAACTGGCTCTCGTGCGGGGTGTGTAGAGGTGAGGGGGGAGAGAGCAGGAGAGGTGGCTAAAAAGCAGCAAATGGGTCATTTTCAGGCCTTTCTTCCAAAAATTGTCCCCCAGTCGCTAAAAACTTTGTCTAAAACACTATCACCGAAGATACGGTTGGCCACGGTTGGGTATCTCAGATGTTGAAATTGCAATCCATGCAACCTATACATTTCCATTTCAGTCCGTCCAGGATCATAATCTGATTTTGTTAATTTTGGAAGATTCAGTAAACTTAGATTACGGTATCCTTACGTAGCACTTTTAACAGCAGGCTATTTTGACCGACTTTTGGGTTTTTTTCGGCTACTTTAGCCGACTTTTTCGTTCTTTTCGTTCTTGTTTTTTCAAAAGGAATGAATCCACGGCAGGATCACAGCAAGTCGCTAAGTACAATTATTTGGACAAAAAGCTGTCACAAAAATTTGCTTATACGGGCTCACCCGCCCTCTCCCCTTATGTGGTTAACGATCTCCTTTCTGCTTGATGAGCAATTCCTTTCATTGGGAAACTCTTCCGCACGAGAGTACCACGAGGCACCTGCTAAGCCCATCGACTGAAACCTCCGAGAAAGGAACTAACCATAAGCCAAAGATCGCCGGAATGGTCTTCGTTGCACGCTGGATTGCTGACGTCGCTACACTAGGAACTAGCGCCTCTTCACTTCCTTCTTCCACTTTCTCTTTGACTCATGGTCCGAGGTAGGGCGGGGTCTCCCCGAGGGGGCGGGGAGAGGGGGGGGAAATGCGCAAAAGTGGAACTCTGAAATTTGTTGCCTAATGGAACAGAGTCTATGCTTGGTCTCTGCATCAGTCCCTAGATTCATCGAAAATCCGAACTCTGAAAAAATATTCGACAAATTCTTTCTACTTGACCCTTCCAACGGGTAACCCTCCTTTCTCGGAGGAGGATTGCGGCGCGCGCTTGACCACCCTACCGGTGACGGTCAGCGCAATGGGGAAAATTGCTGCAGGTGTCAAGGAAACCTCTCATTTTGTATTCACAGTGGCGAATGGTTAAATTTCGAGCCAGATTAAATATGCCACGCATTTTTGGTTGAACGATAAAACATCAAACACACCTCGAAACGATTTCCTACCTACTTTTTGTGTTTCTTCAGCTCATATTTTCGATTCAGCGTTTTCTAATGATACACAGATGCGTTGCGCATGCCTCTTGATTTACTCCATTTATTCTGCTGCCTGCGCTCTCATTTACTCTACGTCTATATCTTTGGCTAGCAAGTATAAAATCAGAGGCTATCCACGATATCCGCTGATAAGATTCTCATGTTACGATTTCGAATGAAAGGGGTACTTCATAGCAACTAACAACGCGTCGGCGACCGGCCGATTTGACCGGACTCGGACTTTCTCACACCATGGACTCCCCCAATGGTGAGTTACTTTCTTCAACGTTGGCAGACTCTATGCGAGTTTTTAGGCTCTTTTGTAGAATCTTCTTTAGCAGTGCGACAAAAGAGAAAAAACAGTACGGGTGCTCATGTCATTAGGGGGAGGGGGGTCATTCAAATGTGTGGGCCACTTACAGTATTTCATCAGTCGTGGCGTTAGGTGTGATGAATGCATACAACAGCATAGCTTAATTTGGATCTATTCCAGTATGGGAGGGGCGATTCAGTTTGTAAAGCTCACAGTAATCTCACTACATATTTATAGGGTAAGAAACACCAAGGTGCCTGTGGAGTGACTCACACCCTTGGGAGCTTTTGTCCTGTGAAAATTTGGATCAGTTAAATGGCACAACTATTGCGAGATCCCTGTTGAAATAAACCCTTAACTTATTACATAAGACGTTACCTGTGACATTTTTTTCCTAGTGAAGTCTTTTAAGGCGCCTTATTTACAACGGGGCATTTGGGTATAACCTACAGCTCCTCACATAAATGGGGTCTAGGTAAGACCAGAGTTAGACTTTGCAAAACCCTGGATTCGTTAGCTAATCGGCGATGCACCAGCTGTTCAAACAAAGTACCAGCGACTAGGGAAGGTTCAAAAGTGCGGGGTCTCCACGTTGACTCTCCTCACTTCCCAAGCTTAAGTGGGCATGAGATTCGAGAGGGAATGAAAGCTCAAGAAAGTGGCGAGTGTCAACGAGGTAACGAAAAAAACTCCGCCACTTGTAAACACTGACGAGTCGTTGGTACATCGTTCGAACCGTTGGGCAGATCTTTCGAAGCGCTGGTGCACAGTTCGAACTGCTGGTGCATCGTTCAAACTGCTAATCTTTGCTCGTACTCTGCGATTCGCGAGCAAATCCTGAGGTTTGCAAAGTTTGACACAGTTAAAGGGCAGGGGGCACATAGCACGGCGAGATGGCAGAGACGGAGACGTCGATTTGGCGTCCGTTGAATAGAGTGTATCATACAACCCCTCATATCACACAGTACGCGGTGCGACTCCTCTGCTGACCCGTCCGCTTCTCTGCCATCTCGCCGCGCGACGGGTCTCCTGTCAGGTACCCTGACACCGGCCTAAGCAATAGACGTTGAGATTGCTTTTCCACAGATTACACTCATAAGGAACTTTGAAAGCTTGTAAACCCTAACCGAGTTCAGTAAATCCTGAAATTGAGAATCTCAAGGGCTTGCCAATTTTGAGAGGTGGAGTCTAGGTCAATCAGCAGTACCGGTACCAGTGTGATATTTACGGAATCGCGTCATACAACCTCCTCTGGATCTTTCATGTATTGACTCATAAATATGGTAATTCCACAATCGATAATACGTGGATACTGTAATCCCACTGTCCCGTGGAGTTAATGTGTTTTTAGTCGATTCGAAATTGAAGTACAATCGAATTATACGAAGTCCGTCATCTTTTTTGTGATTCTTCCATCGAATTAGTGACGGTCACTGCACAGACAATCGCGCGTTACTCCTCATCGATGAACTCTTATAAGTTCGCGTCATAGACGAGTTCAACCACATTTGGTGCCAAAATACGTTTCCAGTAATGTCCTTTACTATTTTACTGGACTGAAATTTACTACGAAATTTGGCCAGCTTGGACTGAGATAGCGCAGAAGCTACGGAAAAGCAATGCCCTCGTCCAATTCATCCCGCCCACACTATTCAAGCTAATTAATTCATCGACGCGAATTGTTAGATTTGACTGGTGAAACAAGCATCTCGATTTTAGACGCCATGTTCGACTTTAAATGAACCTCGGTATATCGGTCGTTGAATGGGATAGCTCTGTTGAACTTCACACGAGCCTGATACTGATAGTTTATTGACTAACGTTCCGACAAGTTCTTCCTCTTCGGAGCTTAAAAGGAGGAAAATTGAGTTTATAAGTATCTGACCAAAAATCTTAACTCTTCTACTAGATCTTCGACCTCACCTAATCATCACGGAATCGCAAGGGCGAAGGAACACTGTATCTTCACCAGATCCACTGGACCAGCCAACAACAAGCACCACAGTAAGGCTTCGGGTGGACCCTATCTAGGGTATAGGTTGGAAAGCCAGCCTTTCATTGGAGGCTAACTTCGCGTAATTGACAGGCATTCTTCCCTCTGGTTCATTTTTGGATTGTTGACATGGAACCAGAATGCCTCGAGCGGTTCGCGTCGTATCGGTTTTGATATCAGCTGATCGTGAACTCGGCAAATCATTGCACAGGCCATAGCAATTTTGCGAGTTCGAATGGGAGTCCCATGCGCTGCACATTCCAGGCAGGGTTAATCGTCGCGTTCAGTCGATTCGAAATTTTTTTACGCCCATCTCCCCATTCATTTGAGAGGTTCGATGCAACTCTCTAGCCAGCCCTCACCACCAGTCTGTTTCTATCATATTTGGTTCTGAAACCAATCAGCATACTGCAACTACCCGCACCCCTCTCCGAAAAGACCTTCGAGCGGGGCGGGGGATATCCATGGGGTTCCCGTTTGACCCGCCTTTCGTGAAGTTGTCGTTATCGAAAACCCGTCATAAACGACTGCTCTCTCCCACAACCGCGACCTCTTCAAATTGAGAAAAAACACGACTCCCCTCCGACCATTTCACCTTCATTAATCCGAGCGCGATCCTCCAAAAATCACAAAGAAGATTCCCGTCAAAACGGTCTATACAAACAGTGAACCTGGTCCTATGGCATGAGGCTGTGGAGGGCCTCCTGGAATAGTTTAAAGTCCTAGCTTGTCAGTAGCCCTGGATCAGCTGGCACCAAAACCGCCCGCATTCCAAGCTGTCAAGGAGGGAGATGTTCAAGGACGTTGTTTGGCTCGCAACAATATTCATCGATGAACGGCTGTAGAGATCAGACATCACCTATTCTCCGCATCCTGTTGTCATTCACGTTTCCTCCACCATTCTCAATGGTGATCGAACGCACGGCGATTTCTGAAAGGATTTCTCATGCCTATCATTTTCTTCTTTTCGTTTCTTTAGAGAACTTGGCCCAGTTTCTACCTCGGGCTTTGAATAAGCACTTTACAATGGTGGCAACTTGAGTTGCATACGTGACACATCGATCCTGCTTACTGGAAAAAATGTATAAGTAATGACTATTCAGATGATGAAGTACCGGTTGTTCTCAGTTTTGAAATCCCACTCTGTGCAGTTGTGCTATTTATTCTCCCAGGTAAATCCCTAAACGACTACTAGCCATTTTCCTATTTCCGATCTCTGAACTCTCAACTCATCTGGCCGCGAGCAGTACGTCAGAAGGGCACCTGACCGATTATAGAGTTACGTCATATCAAATAAACCTATTAAACCTTTTTCATAACTATACAACGTGACCAGTACTAGTTTGTGAACGAGCGGTTGAGGGCTAATTATATGCTTGGCTGATCACAAAGTGACTCATGTTGCCAGTTACTGGAGTCATAATTGCGTTCGTTTTTCAACGGTATAGTTTTACCGGTCGTTGGGAACAGTAAAAAGGAGCGATATTGCATAGTACAGCGTATCAGAACCCACTCAGAACAGCACCAGTATGCCATCTCATCTAGATCAGTTGCCTGGCCTGGGGGGGGGGGGTAGAAGCGACTTGAAAATTACCTGGCACGTGAGCTTCATTGCACTACTGACTAAGAAACAACCAGAATTCCTATTGAATTTTGCTCGTATTTCTGAATAATTTACTACGACAAAGTTTTGTTTTACCATACTGGCCCAGGAGGTAAGCAAAGCAGCCCGTTTGGCACTTCTGCTGGGGCAAAGCAGCCCGTTTGGCACTTCTGCTGGGGCCGCATGCTGAATGTTGGGAAATGGATAAGGTTCTCGAGGTCGACGGACTACTTGAACTCGGTCGGTACGGTAGGAGAGTGATGACAGAAGTGGTGTAGCTACGTCAGCAGCTCGTTGAGTGCTGGTGTGCTCACCTCAGGATTAGTATAAACCTTGGAGAGAGGACCGAGCTCCGTTCTTTGGCAGGTCCGTCCTCTCTCCAAGGCGTAGTCCCTAGGTAAGCATCAAATTGAGGCAGTTCAAAGGACCGAGTTGAAGTAGTCCTTTGACTGTTGGGGGCCTCATCCCCTCCCAAACATTCAGCATACGGCCCCAGCAGAAGCGCTAAACGGGCTGGTTAGCTTACCTCCTGGCCTGTAATATGTTGGCTAATGCTGTGAATACGACTGGAATAAGCTTCAAACCCAAGTTCTCAGCTCTGTGAGGGCGAAATTCTTGCTAATTGATTGCTTATGACTATGAGTTTTTCTCACTCGCAATAAGCACCTGATGATAACGTGACCTCTCGTTCAGTGAATTTACTTCTCCGTAGGTCCGCTTGTTCAGTTGTTCTGATCGTACACATATCTAGGTGTACGGATAATGGGGAAAGTATTGGAGCCGTATTGTTGTAAGAGACATAAACACATTCATTTGTGTGTTGGCCGTATACAGTGCGTTTCATAAGTATAGACGCACCCTCAAAAAAGCATTAATCAGTCTTTAACGATATCCTTGACAAAAAGGGTTGTCAGTATCGTAATCAGCATGCCTGGTCGACGATTTTTGAGGAGCGACACAATTGGGGAGCAATTCTGCGATTGCTCAGGGTTGCCGTGTGCAAGGCGTGGACCTGAGCCTGAGCTCCATTGGTAACTGTGAGCCCCGAGCCATTTAGTGATATAATGCGCATTAGTCATGCTAATTGTTGCTTTCTTGAAAAGGTGACTTTCCTGGATGAGGTGTCCAGTTTCGCGGGGGATTCTGAAGTGCGTTTATACTTATGAAACGGTCCATTTAGCAAACAACCGTTAGAAAATGCCCAGTTTTTCTCCGATTAACATAAAACCTGTTCCTCATAGGCTCTCAGGCATGCTTATCACGATACTGATAACCCCTTTTGTCAAAGATATCGTTAAAGATTGATTACGGCTTTTTTTGAGGGTGCGTCTATACTTATGAAACGCACTGTAGCTTTTGTAAGGGTTAGATACGTATACGATAGCTTCTACAATACCTGAAGACATATTGTACGATAAAATGATGTCCCTGGAAATAAAATTAGAGCTGTTTTGAGGTGCAGTAAAATCAACTCAAGCGAAAGGGGCTCGCGACTTTGCGAATCGCGCGATTCGCAAAGTCTGACATCGGCCTAAAGTGTGTGGATAGCGGCAAAGGGATTTCTCTATCGCGGGTAGAGCCTTGCTGGACCTCTACGGACGCACCCTTCACAGAGAAGCGCGCCTCGTTTGCGGACCTGCTCTCCTTCACTTTCCTTCAATCTCCAATCTGTAGTATCTCCTGCCTTCAATCGAACTGTTGTACTTGGAATACCCTAGACTGACCGATCCATGGAAACCCGCTGTTGCCTTGTTTTCCTTTAACCGTTCTGGTGAGAAATCGAACCACGGCTCTTACCGAGGCTGCTCATACGATTTATATATTCACAAAATCTACGTAATAAATGTAGTAACATTATGTAACGCGTGTAATCAGCAATCGACAACTTACTTTCGTTCTAGATAATTTTTTCCTGACCTGTTTGACACAGTACGATTTCCAGCCATCAAACTGCGTCAATGTTTGGCTCTGTTTGTTTAACAAATAAACTCACACTTGTACCTCCTGCAGTCCTCAGCCGTCTGTTTGTATGCGAAAGTTCTCATATTAGTAGATTGTTGAAGTTGGATAGATGGTCTGTTTGATAGGAAATAATGCTCAAATGATAACCATCGTTGGGCCCTTCGGGCTTGCAGTTTTTACTTATTTGGAAAATTTGGATGGCAGAGCTGTGTGAGTGTACTATCAGTTTCCGTCGACCTTGACCTCAATATGAAGCGCCTCAAGTAAAGCAACTCCCTCAGATCGAGTTAGTTGGGTAGAAGCGGTCGATAATGAAACTGTGGATGACGAGTTGATTGCAAATGACAAAAGAGTCTAAGAAAACATGGAATCCCTTGAAATAAGGGACGGGCGTGCCGGACGAGTTGGCTGAACTAGCTGAAGAAGTATAGTTCACACGCAATCGCGCAGGGACTACGCAGTCGCGCAAGGACACGCAGCCACGTGATTTGTCCAAAAGCCAAGATCAGTGGCCAAAAGACAGCTTTGTAAGCCCCTAGCGCCGTTGTCGCGCGAATTCGAGCTGCGGCAACGGCACATCTTTGCTACACGTGGGCTACTCTATGCCACCCATTGAATGATTCTTCGAGCTGGCTTCTGCCGGGGGTGTTGCTTTGAGCCATAATTACTATTAATGTCGGCAATTTTTTTTCCTGGTTCTGTACCTTATAAATCCTCCGTGAGTATTGAGCAGTCACGTGGTTTAATCTTTGCTCTGGGTGGAGCATAGTGTAATTTTGAGCCTGTGGTGTCGTTTCGGCGAGACGAATGAAAGTGTTATTACCCTTACCCTGTCCCTACACTCTCTTGGAAAACACTTCTCGGCCCCGTGGGCTCACGATGGAATGCCAGCGGGAAATACTACACCAGAACGGTAATAATTCATATCATTACTTGACACTGTGATATGGCTGAGTGCAATTACAATTTTCGCCAACTGCGTAGTACTTCGTACTCAGTTTGTTTTCCTAATGGCTTGAACGGCCTGATTTTAGCCATTTTTTCCTTTTTATCGTTGCAAGGTTACCATTTCACATTTTATATGCTATAGAAGTAATTTGAAACCCGTTTGACATAAACGTATTATCGATTCGTGGTATTTTCTGCAAAATCTGCTAGAATAAAATGACATCCTCGACTAGCCTGCGGGACACGCACGCTTTTGGTTTCCGTTGGGCTTCATCGGGGTGTTTGATCGCGCATTGGCCCACATTATGGTTTGTGTAGTTCACTCAATGTTTTCTTCTTATCAGGCACAAATTCAGCACCAATTAGCTAACTCAAGATGTCATAAGGGAGCCATGGGTTAGGTCAAGCTTGAGTTAATCCTACGGGTAACCCGAAAGGCTAGCAAAGGACTGATGGTGATGAAGCACTGGCACATTCATCAACCGCCTCTGCAAAGTGCGGCTCTATGGGGATTTGAATACCTTTACTATCCCTATTGGAAGTCAAATGCACGGCGCGTCTGGATAGTACCTGCAGTTATACCCTGCTAGTAATACCTCTAGTTTTGTCCTTTGGATTCGTCCCCATTCATGACCTTAACCTGAATTTTAGGGATAATACAATAGTAATAGAACAGGACTGTATAGAATCCATCCTCACCCCGTGTAGTAAAATCCCCGCTGACGCAAGAGGGCTCATCGTCATGTGCGGGTGATCAGTTGACGTTTTCAAAGGTGCATACATGTGGTGTCTCAACACGAGTATCACAATCGACGGCTGTTTGTCAGCGGCTGATCGAGTGTTTTGGACTGATGAAGCTTGAAATCTCAATCCCTCATGAGTTTTTGCCCTGTGACTTCAAGACGTGACTCCAAAACTCTTCCTCTTCTTCTTTACCTTAGCGTCAATCTCGCGCC
>KZ346630.1:21542-44494 GCA_002352805.1 Teladorsagia circumcincta | reverse complement strand
GAGCAACCCGAGCAAAGCCACACTGCTTCCGCAAGGCCAAGTAGCCGCAAGGCACCACGTATACCCCATATCCCCAAGTCAGATTAGGCGTGGCCATGGGTTTGACGTGGCTGCTGCCGCACTTGATAAGTTGCGCGAATAACCTCGTTCCAGCATGTTTGGCTGATATCCAGCGGATTGTGTTAGAAACAGCTTATCAACACGGATTCTATCAAGTGCGACGGCCACCACGTCAAACCCACGGCCACGCCTAATCTGACTTCGAGGTATGGACTGTAAGTCGCTTTGAAGGATCGACCTAAATTAGGCCGATGATCCGAAACGACTGCTCAACCTGCCCATCCAATCTCCCACTCTCCACGACGGCAAAGGGGATATGCGTGCAGTGCCCGTACGCACCTCCTCCGTTGTCACAGCGATTCTCACCGTTTTAGCGGCATTTGAAGGTAAGTTTTCTGTTCAGCCTCTATTCGCGTGTGCTTCACTAGGGCTAGCGCATCATCCCACACCATTAGCATCAAATTTTTAGAACCCTGCTGAGACTGTTGCTTTAATGACAGGCTGTCGTGTCCTCGCTGTCATGCTGAAGTCCAGAAATGCCTGAGGCGTCGTTATGGATTTGGCAACCATAGCTGAAGCTAATTGAGCTGCTTTAAGCTTCCAGCGGCTGTTAGGCCGTCAGTATGTGGCCGACTCGCTTCACTGCCTCCGACTTACCTCCTCACCTCTCCCCTGTTGCTTGTTATGTAATAGTGAAATGAAGTGTATACAGCTCAAGTCTTTTGTACACCGTAATACAGCTACTTCATCAGTAGAAGGTCCGTAAACCTTTTACCTGATAAGGTCTGGCGAGATGGGTGCTGTGACGAGTGTGCGTTCAACACGGAGACTGGCGTGCACGATGCCCGGTCTTTTGGAAGCTGGAGGCAACTTCTTGAGAAAAAAAACTTAAGGAACGCATCGGCCACCACTTGTTAATTGTGGGTTACTTACACAAACTAATTGTGTGTAACTGGCTCCAAGACACTGAAGTGCTAAAACAGCGTATAGCATTTTTTGGCAAGGTAACGTTCACCTCTTCGCGATGATTTTTATAAATGATTTGTTTTCAATCCATCAAACTGGCAGAAATAGACATGAAGCATTGCGTCGACTTCTTCGAAGAAAGGAACTTAGCTAACTTCCTCGGCGATAAGTATAAATTGTAAGTTTATTACGTCTGCGGAAGGCAAACGTGGGAAAGTAGCAACACAATGATGTGGATTAGCGAACAAAAACCTGCACAAAACCAACGAAAATAATACAAATTATGAATCAGCTTTTGATCAGTCTCAGAAAACATTAGGACCTGCCTTTGCCTAGCAGCAGTTTGGTAACACGGCGTTTGAATTGGGCCAGCGACAAAGTGACGGATAGCTCCTTCAGTAACTTCAGATAGTCACTACCGGCCCTGAAGGTGAAGCTCCTTGCCCTCAAATTAGTTTTAGGGCGCGTCAACGAAATCTTCATGGAACGTCCCCTAGTTCTCGAAGGTATCAGCTTGAATACATCGGAGGAAGCGTAGCCAAACGCATTCTGTACCAGTTTATGAACCAGACAGAGGTCAAAAATTTTGCGCCTCACTTCTAAAGATGTCAGTCCTAAGTATTGATTTCTAATAGCCGCTTTTGGTATTTTGGAGTACAGAAAACCACCGATTCTAATGAGCAGTTTACGAGTAGAATTATTCTGAACTTTCTCAAGCGCATAGACATGCGTCCTCTTAGTGGGGTTGAATACCGTAGCACTGGATTCAATTAGAGGTCGCACATACGACTTGTAAGCACGCAGTAAAACTCTTTTATTTGCTAAGGATAAACCTTTGAAAATTTGAAAAGTTCGTAATTTAGCCATTCTGATCCTCATTATGATGTGTTCCGTGAAGTCCAATTTATTGTTATAATGGAAACCGAGATCCCTGACAGATTCGACAGCGGAGAGCGGCGCCCCATCTACAGTGTACGATCACATCGAAGGAGTAGTTCCAGACATTAGCTGCATAAAGACTGTTTTGTGTGGAGCTATCGGCAGTTGCCACTGCTTGGACCAGCTAACAGTTAGATCGATCGCTTCCTGGAGTACTTGGGAATCCATCACTGCTGAGACTGGTCGAATTTTATGTCGTCTGCGTATACCTTTGCCGTAACACCTGCATCATTGAGCATGTCGGGTAGTTCGGCCGTAAAAATATTAAAAAGCACCGGTGATAGCACACTTCCTTGGGGCACACCACTGATCACCCGCCTAACATCTGAGAAAGACCAGCCAGTTTTAGCCTGGAACGTTCTATCACTTAAATACTCTGAAATCCACTTCGTAAGGAGCGGGTGAAATCTCAAGGCTTCCAGCTTGAAGATCAGCTTTTTGTGTGCAACTCTATCAAACGCTTTTGCAAAGTCGAAATAAACGACATCGCAGGAGAGCTACAGTCCAATCTTGAGGCATTCGATTAGATTTGTTTCAACAGAACGACCTGGAGCAAAGCCATGCTGGTGCCTTGAAATAAGGCGATTCGCTGTTAAGTGACGAATAACATGCTCTTTCAAGACTTTTTCAAAGAGCCCACAGAAAAACTATGTAATACTTACAGGGCGATAATTTTCGGGGTTCCAGGAAGGCTCCTTCTTCAACAGCGGCGTAACAAACGAGTGTTTCAATTGCGTGGGTATCTCTCCAAAAGATAACGACTGATTGAAGATATAAGCAAGTGGACCACTGATGACAGCAGCTATTTTCTGCACGACAAAGAATGGCAGAAAATCTGGAGTAACTGAAGAAGAACCAGGCCATTTCATGATTAGCTCATACAGCTAAGAGGCGGTAAACCAGGGAATATCCTTCATGGGCTCAACAGATGGGAGGACGAAATTGGTGATGTTCCCAACATCTTCTTGGAAGTCACTCTCGAGGTGCTCGGCTAGCATATTGGCTTTATCCACTGAAGAGATTGCATCAACTTCACCCCCCCCCCCCCCTCAGACAACCGATTCGCTTAATATCTTGAATTCTTCTACTCAAATATCTATAAAAGCACCTAACATTACCTGATTCAATAATTTTTCTCTCTACATAGTCGTTATATTTTTTGACTTGTGTGTAAAATCTTTGCGTGAAGGTTTTGTATTCATCCCAGTTCCCGAATTGCCTGGCTTCGTTAAACAAACACTCTCTGTGCTCCCACATATTTTGTAAAAGTTTGGGAAGGCGGACTGAATTAACACAAGGAACCTTCTTCCAAGGGACAAAGTAGTCAGTCGCGCCATGCAGGACAGATAGGAAAAGCTCGCATTTCTTGTTTACACTACTTCTGGACTCAAGCAGGGGCACCCAGCGTATTTGAGCCAAACTTTGGCATAAGCCTCCGAAGTTGCAGTTAGAATACATTCGCTTGTAAACGTAGATAGAAGAGGACACCTTGGCTATCATTTCAAATATGATACTATTGTGATCGCTTGAACCTACGGGAGGTATTACCTTTAGATGTCTTATCAGACGCGGAGTATTAGAGAAAACCAAATCAAGTACGTTGTCACCCCTGGTAGGCTCTCGCACATGCTGGACAAGATTATGACAATGAACCAGCTCATTCAAACAAGCCTTAGTAGCTGAACCAGGACAGATCCCAATTTGGTGGCAGAATTCTGGCAAATTAAAATCACCTACGATCACACTATGCCTCTCAACTGATATCAAGTCAGTGAGTGCTTTTACAAGTAGCTCAGAATTTGCTTAAGAACACGAGGGCGCCCTGTAAACCACAATTGGTCCGAAACTAGAGCCTTCGCAAAATACGTCTACACAAAGAATTCAAAGGAATTCTCTATCGATTCGGCGAACACTAAAAGCAAAGAAAGCCTACGTTGAGCAAGAAGAATAACACCACCACCTGATTCCCTGGGACGGTCACATCTGAACCTAACCTAGTTATCTACAACTGTACCCAGTAAGCCAGCTAATGTGTGACTTGGTTTCAGCCATGTCTCTGAGAAAGCAAAAATATCGTAATCATCGGCCAGCAAAATCTTCACAAAGTCCTTGTTCTTAGAGACTGATCTTACATTAGAATACAAACATCTGAGCGGTCTAGCATACCGAGGAAAACATTTCAGTTTCCCGCAGTGCTATTAGAGCGACTAGCCACATGGTTAGGATCGGGAGTTACGGTACCACCACCAGCAGGTGGTGCACCGTCCTCGTTCCTAGCCATGCGACTGCGCTCCTCCCGCCTACGCCTCCTCTGCTCTGGGGTCATGGATCCCCTTAATTAGACTCCCTGCCCAGAGAAGTAGCGCAGCCGCGAGGCTCTTTTTATCGCCAATCGCTGGAAAACTCTAGACGGCAAGACTACCTTGAGCAACCTATTTTTGCCTATCATAGACCTACCTAGACGATACACACTCAACGGGTTACATTCAATGCCTAGAAAATCGAGAATATTACATACACTAGCATAATCATACGATAGACGTTCCTTAGTAATCTGAGACTACAACTCAGGCACACCGCTAATTATGAGCGAGCGAAGTCTCTCGACCTCCTGATAGGGTAGCCCTGCTTCAACGGTAGCAGGAACATTACCAGAGGTCGTTTGAGCTCGAAACTCTGACATATGATCATCACTAGCCTTGAGGGTGGAATCACAGGGCACCGACTTCCGAATACAATCTAACTCTTGCCTGAGTTCCCGATTTTCCGCACGAAGCGATTGGAGTTCGCGTGTGATCGCGGCGATGACCTTCTTGATCCCATCGGCGATGCGGCTGGACTTTGTGATCGCCTCCACTCGCACTTGCAACTCCTCTGGAAGCGCCACATCCGCCACTTCAAGACCACCGTCCTTCTGCCCATTGACAGTCCTTGCTGCTCCACTCCGTAGGTCCATTGCAAAATATGACAATTGATCAATGTCAAATTTACGGATCGATCCAACTACGGACGGCTGTTGCACCGCTGCCACTCAAAAATCGGAATGACAGTATTTAATTACCTTCACTGGTGGCACGAAAGACGATTCGAAACTGCGCGCGTGCCACAGCGAGCAAAGCGTGAAGCCTGTAGCAGAAGCGGTTGCAGGAAACGATAGGTGATCGGAGCGAAGGGGTGAGCCGCCGCACCGTACGAATGCACAGGCGATGGACCTGAACCAAGCGGCGAAGAGCTACTGAAGCAGTAGGGAAGGCGCAGAACATTCGAAGCATAATGTGTTGTCTTTGGAACCGTGAGGGGCCCTGCACGTGAAGCAGAAGATGACGACAACGAAGAGAAAACGTGAGACCGACGTCAAGCGCCCATTCAACGAGAATTTGCTCTGAGGTCGGATTGACGAGTTCCTGTTGCTGCTTCCTGAGCAGGGTCGAGCGAAAAGTTGAGATTTTTGAAAAACGACGGCGGCAGAGATCCATATGAACTACCCTCTCCTGCTCCTCAAGAAAAGTGGAAAAGTGTAGCTAAGTTGCGTGCCGTTGTGTGCGTTTAGTGATTGTGATTATATTGTGTAAATTTGTGAATGTATTGTGTAACTTGTTGTAATTTCTCTACAATAAACTTCTCAGTTTATTTGAGTTATCAACATACAATATAGAATTCAGCTGAGCTTTGATGTTGTTGCTTTCTGTTCTGGAGGAAAGAGCAAAATTCGAAAGAGATTCGTGACCGTCACCGTATTTATCTACCTTTTGCGTAAACCTAGGAGGATCCGGTGGTTTCATGGGTAGACCAAGGTCAACCGTTCGTTGAAATTTCCCAACAAAGTTGTGAATGTTAATAAAAGGGGGAGGACAAGATAAGGTCAAAGTTCGAAGAAGGGGGACTTATCTCGGGTAAAGGACGGACGGCCCCATGTGGGTTAGGACCGATACGCAATTCTCAGCAAAGGACATGTCGCCGGCGATATAGCGTGGCCCTCCCTTCGGCGCTATCTGCGCATTGTCCCTCCCTTTCGCTGTCTGACCCTCTAGCCATTTAGCAGAGAGGGCGTTAATGTTGGAGAGGGCAACACGTACGAGAGCCGCACCAATGCAGGATAAACGGGCAACAGAATAGCTCAAGTTCTCGGGTTCTGGGCCGTCCCTCAGGATTTTGCTTCGTCCCTGCACCACTAACCACCTCTACACCTCTACCCTTACTTCCAACGAGCTGCCTTTTTATCGTGTATCCGCCTCCAACCGAGCGATTACAATAGCGTGTGTGCAGCGTGGAAGATATGCACCAGTGGAAGCAGCAGTCAGGCGCCGGAGGAGGCGAGATGGTCGATTATCATTTTGAAAGGTTATTCTACTTTGAACGGCCGCAACCCCGAACCTTTCTGTGGAATGTGTTACCAATTAATGCACGATACTTGCTGGCACGATGGTGGTTGTCGGTCCAACACGAGCAAACGACCCCTTGGTTGGCTGCTGGCTCGTCCATTATTGGAGGTCAACGGACAGAGAAAGAGTCCCATTTCTTTTGTTCTAGACGGATTTCTTTGCTTTTCTCGCCAATGAGGCATTACTCAGCATGCCACTTCCACTACAAACCCCATCACTATCTCATCGTAATCTCTTGCTCTGAAGGAGGATTCCAAGATAAGGTGAAGAAGGGGAAATATATCTAGTGGAGAGGCAGGCGGTCCTGCGCCTGAGGGTGTTATTGCATCATCCTCGCTACCACTATTGAATTCCCGAGCAGTTCGTCTATGCTTCCTACCTGGTCGACGGGCTACTTGAATTTGCCCTTTTAACCGCCTCAATTTGATACTCCCGCCTGCGCTCTCCGCGGATCTCTTCTATGAGTTTCGCAGGGCATGCTGCCAGCGGTCTAGCAGGGCAATACCCGCACCTGTGCCCACCCAGTCGATATCCTCGCCGTCTGACTCTAGCCGCTCTAGCAGAGAGGGAACTAGCGTTGCAGAGGGTAACACCGATGGGAGTCGCGTATCGCGCAAATCAGCGAGAAAAATTGTTTTTCTTGGTTTTATCGTCTTAATCCTTCCATCACTTACTACTCTGCTGTAATTTCGACTAGGCCGCTTATTCACCGGAAACCCGTCCTTTAGAAACTCAAGTGGCATTGATTTTTTCGAGGCCAGTGCCACTGCAGTTACTGCACATCCGGTTACGGGAAGAAAGTACATCTGTTCCTCTAGCAATTCTCTTCCATCAAGCTATACCTTGGTGTTGTAGGGTCTCACTAGGCGACTTCGATTTTCGATTCTTTATGATTTTTTTTTGATAATGAGTCTGGTTCTCTTAATAAGTGCACTGAGATTTTACTTCATCGGATTACTCTAGTAATATGGGTGGAGTTGTTCGCTCAAAGGAGTGAAATCTTCATGGTGCAAAAAATAACAATTCTAATGTAGACATGGACGCCGTGTAATGTATATATGCTCTTATTTGTGTTTTATTAGGCGTGCTAATGAACCTCAGTATCACCTAATTTCACATGTATCCCTTATTACCTCGATTTGCACTTGTTCATTCGAAATTGCCTGACTTTCACTGTTATTGTATGTTACTTCCTTCTGAAAGTGCTACTGCATCATCCTCGCTGCCACTATTGAATTCCGTCGTCTGTGCCTCTACCTGTATTGTACTCTGTGCTTTCGGCGGTTCTTCTGACCCCGCCTTCTCCTTCTCAGCCTATGAATAGCCAACCAAATCTCACTCATAACCGTTCTGTATTTCGCAACCTTTGGAGCGGCTCTCGTCTGACTGTCATAAGGATAAAAAAGCGAGTCCTCAGTGCCTGTCTTCTGAGCTGAAGAAAGGAAGCGAATTGATATCTGTATATCTAGCTAAAGGGTTCCTGACCGGACATCCCTTTACACAATGATTAAGACAGGTGATTGAAGAGGTATGGTGTGGTATGTTTATCAATTGTCAGATTGAAGGAATGAAAGAAATTTCCTCGTATGATCCTCTTCTTCTATCCGAAGTCCATGTATGAGATTGAAATGGTTGCATTCCGGGAATTCCTGAATGAATTCTTCAGAAAGTTCTGTATTTGAGAGTTTATCCAGTTATTCATATTTTATATTGATTGTTCAAGGAAGGACCATAAACACAGGTGGGATGCGTGGAATAGCACAAAATGCACAGAGCACAAAATGGGTTTAGCATGTGGTGAGGGGGTGGTGGGGGGGGGGGGAGACGGTCTACCTATCACGCCAACGTTTACTCATTGTCAAGACCAGAAGCATGGGTGGTCCCCAACCTTGCTTTCCTTGTCATCATTTTGCAAAAAGTCGGCTTTGTAATTGGTGAAATTGGCGTAATCTTTGAAGAGGTAGAGGCAATAAAAATCATTTTGTTCCCACATTCAAAACGGAGCCAGGCGCCCTTTACTAAGTTCAAAACGAATGCTCCCAACTGGAAATAGATGAGGTAATCCCACTTATAGAAGAGAACTTCATAATAGCCTTTTATGCGGACGACATCGAAGAATCTTCGACAGAAACACGGTGCACGGGTCAGGCTCAACAGGTCGTGGACGATTACGGTTTCTGAAACGCTAGTCGGGGGCCTTGCTTCGCAAAGTCAAGATCTGATGTTTCCAGGGAGATTCAGCAGCTAAACGATTGAAGAAATTATGTGGTAGCTTCAGGCTGGAGCAACTACGGTAGGTCTACTCGAGCTCGACGGCAGTGGCAGATCACGTTGTATTCTAAAGAAGGTGATAGCGGTGAAAGAAGATTCGCTTCTACTTATAAACGGACATTCATGAGTATTTTGCTGTGAGACTTCCGCCAAAGGTGGCAATCACTAATGGACATTAGCAGAATGTCTTTTTTTGACCCCTCCCTCACCCCTCGTATGAGGAACCCAGTAAAATAAAGACATTTCGAGAACTTCGAAAGGCTCATTAGGCCGATGCCAAATCTGTCGAGGCCGACGAGTATTGTTCGTATTTGCTGACTTCTGGAGATTCTTAATACTCATTCAAGAAAAAACGAACCTGATATTCAACTGCAACACCTTGATTCTTCAACGCTTCGCCCATCGCTCTATTCTGTTCAATGAGTTTGGGCGAATCCTTCAACACACGACCATTACTTTGAGGATAATGACTCTGTGTCGTATATTTTGTGACAATCATTTCTTAAATGCGAGCTTAATTTTGAGCAATCTTGCAAGTGGCAGTATTCACTGCAATGCAAAGTAAATGAATGTTGCCTATAAGTAAATTCAATGCCTGTCGGAAATATGGACGCCAATGAGGAAGTGTGAAAGCAGTTACACAAGGATGGGTTATGAACCTTCTCTGTGAAAACTCTCGCCCCAGGCAGGACTCGGACCCGCCCCACTCACTTATCGGGCAAATGCCCAACAAGTAACGCTACCGGGACGCCGTTTAACCTTAAAACAACAGTCCCAGCAGGGTCAAAGTGGGCGTAGCAGCCAAAGGTCGCACTACCTCTTGCCAGCCGTGGAGATCAGGTAACCGAGATTTCCACGGCTGCGGAGGCATCTGCGATCGCTTTGGGACCACAGGGACTAGTTGAAATCGATTCACGATGCATATCGCGATCGTGAACGAATCTCCAACGTTGGCTAGAGGGGGTGCGACTTTCATTCGCCACGCCCACTTCGACCCTGCTGGGACTGTTGCTTTGGATCAGCTTTTCATGGTGTATTCACCATAGCTTATCATCGCTTACACGTCTGCAGAAGCAGTCACTTTGCCGACCATTGCTGAACGTCTGCTCGTGTTGGAGCGAATGGAAAGGAGAGCACTTGTAGAGAATTCAACTGAGGGACACACATATGTATCTCACTATGCTCAAAGATAGTATATGAAGTGTATGCATGGCAGGCTGCAAAGGATCCGAGGTTTGGCGAACTCGCGGCGAGAGGTGCGCTATTCGGAGCGCAATTGGACTCCAAACCTGAAATCGCACCGCCCCAAACTGCTTCGCTTCCAAACAGGGGTTTTTCGCTATCGCTATGGTTATTGATCTTTCCATTTCACAGTTGCATTCAATTCAAACACCCCTATCTCTCAATCCGACCCTTTGCCATACTCTATCGGGCCTCTCTCAACCAAACGGCCAGCGCCCGAGCTGTAACTGGCCAAGGTCATCAGGCAAAGGAATTCCATTCTCAGATTTTTGACGAGTTCTTCAGAGTTGTTCAAAGACCTTAGCAAAACAGCATCGCCCTCCAAAAACCGCCTTCAATATGAAGGAGCCAATAACGAAATGCATTCTAGAAGACTAACCTTCAGTGCAACCAGCATCAAAACTCTAACATCCGCTCCAAGTAGCTCCGACGCATTACACGAGTTCTTCTTAGCCTCCTCTGGAGTTAACCTTGAAAATATATTGACAGAAGAAGCGGGGAGAGGTCCTAGTGAGAGCTGACAAGACGAACCCAATGAGCGTTCCGATCTCGCAATTGGGAAGATCATCCAGATTGTAAACGCCGGCAAACAGTACTAGCTTCTGGATACGTGGAGAACGTAACAGGGTGAACACTGAAACACATCGGGCAATAAAAAACAGGGAAATTTCTTGAACCTTTTTAGATGTAAAGAGCAAACCTCTGAATGCCAGATGTGCTCCAGCTGAGTGACCAGCTAAACTCACTGACCTCGCTTGAGGATATTTGCTGAGCAAAAACTGAATAACAAGTGGAATATTGGCTATGATATAATAACTTGACCACATTAAATCTCTTTTCTCTCTAGTCTTTTGAACACGAACCTTCACTGCTAGTACTAGTTGCTGGACTACGTCAGAGATTGGATTGGTACTGCTGGCGTAGTCATAACCTATTGATGCCACAGCCATATTCCTTTTTACCAAGTGCACTGCAGCTGGGCTCATAAGCTTTCTGGTGCCTTCCTGAATTTAATGGAAAAAGTAAAATGCAAATGATGATAAAAAGTATCCAATCCCTTTTATTTATCCTCATTCCTCTATTTGATGGATGACTTCACAATCTATTCGTTTATCTATTGCTAATATATAATTTTTCTGTTTGTTCACCGATAAATACCCTCAAGCGGAAGTGGTGTAGTGGCAAGTGGCACGCTTACCATGAGCGCGGTCCGGGGATCAAAAATGGGTCGTGCGTCGCTCGGGCCAACCAAGCCTCTCATCCGTTCGGGGTCGATCAACTGGTACCAGACTTCATCCAAATTATTGCATGATCCACATCGCATTCAAATTGCCATTGCGAATGTACAAATGGAAGTAGAATGCGTGCCGCATCCCAAAAAGGATTGATCGACGGCAAATGTTTATCCTTTATCCGCTATAAGTTGCACTCTTTTGATCAGATGTTTTTGGTTCAATTCACTTATTTGTTTGTAAATTAACCTATGTTCTGATTACCCTGAATTAAAGGGTGAGGTAGCAAAAACGAAGTTTTTTAATCTCTCTATTTTTGTGGGTGAGAGTGTGGGATGTATTACAGTCCACCAATCTGGCCGTCTAGTAAGGCGGTTCTACAGATTTGACGTGACGGTAGCCGCACTTGATAGAAGTCGCGCGTATAAGATTCTTTCAACGTACATCGCCGAATGTCAGCAACGCATGCCGGCAACAGCTCATCCATCTAGCTTCTATCAAGTGCGGTGAGGACGAAAATAGAGCCCCCGTTTTAGTAGCGACGGAGTCAAGTGACACCTATTTGTGGGCGGCCTCAATGTGTTGGGCGGGGCAAATGCTGCATCTTAGGGTCTTAGCGCCTCGTCCCTGACCAGTCATCCTGGAAGTTGTGCACAAGTGCTCCGCACGCGTGACCAAAAAATACGGACCTTGCCTTTAAGAAGAACTCGCTCAATGCCTATTGCCTTTTCATTCATCATTCTGATCCAAGTAATGGATCGCATGGTCAATATTCAAGCTAGTGGTCTTATATTAGGTAGGTCCTTTGCAGAATAGGAGGACGAATGAAACGCCTCCTTGGTCTGAATTATATTTGATCCGGATGGTCAAAGGCGTTAATGTGCATGCGTAATCGTCACTGACCTGCCAGAAACCGCCATGGATGAGAATCACCAGGTGGTCCTTTACTTCTCCCCAAATGTCTAACTTCGCTAGTTCGCTGTTTCCTGAAAGTGTTTGCGATTTTGCGGCATTTCTTCGCCATGTATTCAGAGCGACTCGCCGTGACCAGCTTACCTGAGCTGTGCTTCTCACCGTAAGGCAGATCTTCGAGGTGAGGCAACAAACGAAGTTCTTTGCAGGTCTCATCGCCTATGCGGACGTACTCAGCGATAACCTACAAAATACAAATCAGGAATGATTTTCAAGAAAGTCAGATGCAATATAGTGTTAAGGACTTTATGAGGCAAAAAGTATAACTGTGATCAAAAACTATTGCTTTCTTCAACACTTGAAGAAAGGGTAAGGCGTAAACGACCCATTGGTAGCAAATACGAAGAATTCACAGCGACCAGTACCTCGTAGGGGTCTTTATCGGCCCATCTACTACACGAGTAAAGATGCGTAAGCTCCGGATTTGGATCCATGTTTTTTCAACTTCTTCGGAATCCTGTTCTACTTTTCTAGCTACGCTCAGAACGACACGTCTGGAACAACGATCTGGTAAACAACAGTAATATAAGAGCAGGAAATCAATGGCATTGAAGGTGAAGTTTACGATAAAATGGCAGCCCATTAGAAATCAAGGTAGAGGTGGACAGTGGTGCAGATGAAAATAGAATCATGAATGTCCCTTATGTAGAGGAATGAGACCCCTCCCATGTCTTTGATTTCTGAATTGATGTGACTCTCATTGATATTGTCCTCGTCAACGCTACTAACGCTCTGTCCGTAAAAGAATTAGACGCTAGTGGGTGGGCGGGATGCGTTGGTAGAGCCGTGGAGGGCCGCTGGGGCATACCCTTCGCAAAAACCCTTATCATTCCGCACCCTTGAGGAGCCGGTCTGCTTCTCGACTAGCTATAATTCCCTTGTTTTCCAAACTTATCGTGGAATCTTCCTCTAGAAAATTCCTTTCTGGGCAGTGTGTCAGTGTTGCGTTCCATACATGATACATTTCCTGGACTTACGATGGCCGTAGTACAGCCTCCCTATTTATCCTGCCGAAAAGGTTTTGCACAGAACAGAAGGCACCTTATCAGTAACACAGATTGAAGACCACTTTGCCCAAGCAAGCTTTAGGGGCTATAATCTTTCACGATGCACAGGGTAAGACAGTTTACCCATCTCACCATCTCATACTCCGACCCTTTTTCTTCGCAATGATTGCCGTCGTTGGCGGAAGTTTTTCAGCAACATATTTCCTAAATGTCCTTCTATATGTAGCCGCAGGCCTTCCTTCAGTAGCGTGAGCAAAGAGAATAACGATAATGTATCAGTAGTGACTCATGGGGCGGCCATAGCCACACAGATAGTTAAATATCGACCTCTAGGTTTCTCTCTTGCTGTAGATATAGAGATATGTCCCCCTGGAATAAGACAGAGCCTTCGAAAGGAATCTCCCTCAGAGAATATCTACACTCAGCCCCTTGATTGATCTCCTTGGAATGCGCCATGAAGTCCAATTTCCGAAATGGTGGGGACATTCTAATGCGCAGTGGTCCTTCACATTCGTGTATAGTAATGCTATCGGCAAGCCTACCACGAAGGCACGAGACTTGATTAACCTTGACGGGTCGCATTCCTTGAGCGCACATCGTAGTGACGCTTGTTTCCACTAGACCACTTTTGGTTAGAAACTTGCACAAGAGGAATGGCATGAACAAGCTCGTCCTCGTCGATTTACTATTTCTTTTGTTCGCGTTTCTGTTAGGTTGGAAAGAAAGTTCTGCAATACTTTTTCCCATTTTTGACTTTAACTTATCTTTTTTTCTGAATAAGTGTTGACCAGTTTTAGATCTACCATGGGTATCCACCAGTTGTCCCCAGCGCTCAGAAAATTTTTCGATGTTCCTTTTCCTATACATGGCGGAGTACATATCAAGAAAGCACGCGACCTTGCTTTTGAATTGAAGTTAATCGTCCAATTATTTCTGAAAAAAAAGATATGATTGAAGGTCTGGAATAAGCGGAAACCATTGAGGGCTTGACCAGGGGCAATACGCTAGGTGGGTAAGCAACCTTTCTCGCAGGTTCAGAACTTCATAAGGGGTTCATTTCGAAACATGGCAAATTGCAATGTCATGATGTTGCAGTTAGTATTGGTCGTTGACATGAATTCATAGTTATGGAGATATTTGTACAAGACAATGACTCAGAGTGCAGATTGACGGAGTGGTTGAGGTTTTTAGGGCTCTCGTGAATAACTACCACCCAGTAGATGGAAGCCTGGGGAACGCTTTACCATTTGTTGGTCATGAATGTTACCTACGAATTTTTCAGGAAAAAAAAAGAAAATTCAAGAAAGAATGTTGCAGGACTTTCTTTCAGACCTAATATAAGTAAGCATAGGATAATTATAAAATAGTTCAGCCAAAGCTACCAATCTAAGTAAGTAAGCTCAAAAAAATAAGGTTAGACCACGTAGCATGACAAGTTCGTCGCTCTAAGGGGTATGTGATCTCTGAATATGATGGTGCTGCACTTCTTGCACTATGATACTTACTGTCCATATTCGATTTTCGACATTTGCGGAACTTAAAATGCAGAAATGTAATAAGTCTTGGAATACAACAAAATTGGTGACATCAGACTGATATATTGTAGTAATTAACTAGTAATAACGTAAATAAATAACTAGTATTGATGTATGTATACTGCGTTAGACGACCTTTCGGTCTGGCGTGTTCTTTCACGATGTTTCAACGAAAGATGAGAGCTGCATGACTGCAGAATTGGTCAGCCTTGGTTGAACAGATCTCATTATTCTGTCACTCATGAAGAAAATGAGGAAATAAAATACAGTGACACAAGAATGGAGAGCTTTTTTGAGACAACTCACATGGGCTCAGTTTAATGGCATTCATTTTGAACAAGCCTTGTGATCGCAAATGGGAGAACCTGCGCATTTAGCGCCACTGTAGCCACTGGCCCACTTTCAGGTTTGACAAAGTTATTCTAGGAGAAAAGTGATAACAGTGCCAGATTTGCACTACAAATTACTAAGAAGAGTTGACTGACTGTGTCAGCTGAGCGCATGGCGCATCCCACTAATATGGCTGACGATGAGAAGTTAAATCATTTCTTTCGCTTTGATTCAAAGAGTACATTCGTGAAAATACAAGGTTGCACCATACGTAGTGGGAAAAGGAAGAAACCATGGGAAACAACGTGATGTGATATCGCACTCATCGATCACTGGAACTGCTGATTGCCGCTGCAGTGATCAGCGCGTACACTTTCGTCCACAATCGCTTAGGTTAATGAGCACCTGTACTTCCTTCGCTAAAAGTTCTCTATACTACTGCTTTGTTGTAATCTGATTGTCCCAATGGTCCCAATGTTTAGTGCTATTTCAGTCAAACGAGTACGCTGATTTTTGTAAGGAACTTTGGGAACATAATATGGCCTGTTTCACCTATTTCTAAAACTCAGTCTTGGTAAAAAAAGAAGAACTCCAGAGTGGGTAAGCATGTTATCTGGTGTATAAGTAAGATTAGAATGTGATTGCATAACACTTTCTGATAACTTGGAAGAATTTGATGCAAGAGGGTTGGGCGAGTTCATTGGAAGCTATTTCAGCCCGCCATGCTTGACTGTGCTTTGCGAGTCTGACACAAATCACAACCTAACGGTGAATGGTTCAAAAAACGTTGCATTTGAGCCGAAAGCAGAGGCGGGAGAAGGTCAACAAAAACCTAAGAGAAAGAAACTAATGGTAAGACCCAAGAAATGAGATCACTCTTTTTCCCGTCGATTCCACTTTGAACGAGTCAGCCCGATCGAGCTCGTTTGCACGAGTTAATCTCAACAGCCCATGCCATCTACCTTTCCTCGACGATGTATTACCTAGAAAACTAAAGGATAGTGCCGCTTGAAGTAACCAGGATAGGTTCAGCGGTCGAAAAAGGGAAGTCTGCCTTGTGAAAAGTCGGGCGAACACTCTAGAGTGTGGACCGACGCACAACTCGCAACGAAGGATATGCTCCCGGCGGTCTACCAAGGCCATACCCGTCCCGCTCACGTCACTGCCCGCCCACCACCTCATCGTCTTGCTCTAACCGCATGACAGAGAAAGAGCGTTAGCGTTGTTGAGGTCAACACCAATGAGACACACCTAACGCGCAAATCAACGGGCAACAGATGGCGCCATTTCTCAAGTTTTAGGCTCTTTCTTGGTTTTTCTTCGTCCCTGCGTCACTGACCAGCTAGCTCTACGTTGATTGCTAGCGAGTGGTATTTTTATCGTAAAGTCCGCGTTTAGCGTGAAATGCCTTTTCAGAATGAATAGCAAAGTGCGGCGGAGGGGGCGGGCCGAACGGCAGCAGGCGGTGCTGGCCAGGTTGAGATTAGTTACGCGGCAGCGCCCTTTGCAACGATGCAAGTCTGCACTCACTTCCTTGGAGCTCGTCGTCGTTTAGCAGTATGTATACATCCCCTTTTTCCATATCCCATTTAACGTAACAACTAGCAATGCTGAATACTAGGCAACTCCGGCTTTTTGTAATCATCTTCGTATTTACGCACATGCTACGCCCTGCGTACCGCTGCATTTTTCGTGAAAAAAAAATAACTCGATTTTGACCAAATTTCCCGACGCTTGCCTTTGAACCGTTCCGCAGTGCAGATCAATCTATCCTTCCCTCCTCTACTTTTCTTTATTTGTTCGCTATAGAGCAACGGTCTCCAGCAGCTGTGCTTCCAAATTTCAACGATTTGAATGCATTTTACAGAGCCGTTCGTGTCCGCAATGCACTCGCGGGTCCGAATCGACCTTTTTTCGATGTCATCTCACCCTACAGTTGGATTGGATTTGAGGTTTGACAGTTTTCTTCGCTTTGATAGGCGCCACTACGAACAACGACCATGAAAAATTCCAATTTCCAGCTTCTAAAGGAATCGTCCTCGGAAAAGTCAAAATTTTACCGAACTCATGAAACATGGCTTGGTTCACGATTAGAACGCCCTGCCTCGACTCGGAACGGTTTTTGGCCTTTCCCACCGATGGAAATAACATTTCTCTCTTCTACTGCATCATATTCTATCGATCGTTTTGCCTCAGTTCTGCAAAAACGGACGCTTTCGTCAGATTCTTTCAGCGCGTCGCCTAATACGTAGCCGCCCCAAGGCGCACTACTTTCCATGTCCCGCCTTCGGCTCCGTCCGACTTACCTTCAATTGTCCATAGAGTGTGTCTTCGTGACTTTGTTTCTCTCTAGGATCAGGTAGAAGTGAAAAATGCGGAGGCTTTTGGGGAAGTTTGCCAGAGCTCAGTTTCCTTCGGTTTGATATAGTAATAGTGCACTTTAGGGCGACGGATCGCTCCTGCAATTGGTGCAAAATCGCTCCAATCGCAAAGTCTGACATCGGCATTGAGGTGTATACCATTCGATAGCATTTTGCATGGGGAATCGAAAGGTGCACCCTTCAGCTCTGTAGAGTCATCTGGAAGAGCAAAAAAATCTGATTTTCATTTCAGGGCATGACGGAGAGTGATGATTGAGGCAACACCGCGGAAGGAATGCTCACATGCGACCGAATTTTTCACCTGATTCCTACAGACAAGTAACCGTAGTCCACGTCAGTGAAGATAATTGCAAACTATCTTCTCAGGTTTCCGCAAAACATCTCCTCCAAAAGTGGGGAATGTCACGTGATAGGCCTACTAAAACTGCTGGAGACTGTTTAAAGATTTTCATTTGAAAGGGAAGAATGGGATGATGAGCGCAGATACAACACGTTTAGCCAGTTAGCGCTCTTGAGCGAAGTAAAGATCGTGAAATTGGATTCATTCAATCTCACAATATGGTGGATAGGTTGTGTACGTGGCGTATTCTGAGGCAAGTGTTGAGACCCATCTTTCTGTGGGATGATCAGGCTGCATAGGAGGACTTATATGCGCATCACATACAAAGCATATTCATTACTTCTCGGGATGGAGGTCGAGTGCATGGCGCAATACTAGTTGGAGCTCTTTCAAAAATTGAAAATAGCGGCTTGTAGATCTCGAGCAGAGCTATCAGACGGTATAACCTCCAGGTCGAGCGAACCATTTCTTCAAGAGTTATGGCGAGCCGACGGTTTGCGACGGTTTCCGACCGTCGATTGAACAAAAATTAGTAGCGGTATTGTATGATGGCAGCCTGTGAGGGTAACTGGGCTCTGGAAACATTCGGTAATGAACGATTGTGGAACTTTTCCGTACCCTCTCAATTTTGCAGACCTTACTCATCAGAAAGAGACTTCTAATCGCATCGCAATACTCTAATAAAGATAGCACAAACATCTCGAAAAGTTTGATCCATTTGAAGATGTGGAGCAGTTAAAGGCACGAGTCAGGATTGAGTTAGTGTGTCACTTCGTATAAGAATCAGGCAAGAACTGCAATGAAGAGCATTAGTGGGAATAAAAAGCAAAAGGCGTCATAGAAAACACTTTCCCTTGTGAAGCCTGCCGTTGTATGACGAAGAGACATTGTGCTGCGAGGGGAGGGAAGGGCGCGATAGTACGTGGACGCGAGAGGACACAAACAGCACATATGCCACGGCAGCACACAAGGCAAGGCTTTAGCGCCGTTGTCTTGCCCTATTGTGTCGCGACAATGTCCTGCGCTTGGAGACCCCTCTTTCTCACTCTGAGAGGGACTGTTCTTGAGACCCAATCCCGACTTGTTGCTTTTATGTATGTTTCCCATGGACAGTGTATGTACCACTCAGGCAGTTTTGTTTTGAACATTGTCAATTTGCGGTTTTCACTTGAAGCAATTCGCAATTGAAACACCTAGGTCTTTGACAAGGTCATGAGAGGCAAGCTGGCCAATCTGTGGGCAATGAGCTTGAATGAGTCCTCGGTAAATGAAAGTAGGTGGCTATTGGAGAATTTGACAATCATATTCCACTCACTGATCCACTCCACCATCATATTAACCAAGTTACTCATCAGTGAACTCTGATAGGGTGAGTTCGAATTGAATCAATTCGAAGATTCTTTGGAAAAAAAGCTCCAGGTTTAAAAATTACCCATCTGCAATTTTGAGCCATGATAAAATTAGATCAGTTCTACTGTGAATAAAATAGTTCCATTTCATTAACAACTTTATTCGTATCGCCTAAAGTAGCTACATTTCATTTTTCTTAGAATTTGCCATTATACAGTAGCGGTCAGAAGTTTGGAAACTTTTTTATTTTTGATCTAGCGAAAATACTAGATAACGAATTTGTCTCAAATTCACATATAATACACAAAATAAGGAGAAAGATAAGGGTGTAAAACAATTTCGCGAAATTCAAGACCATAATTAAAAAATACGATTTTTTTGAAGAATTGGCGCGTCAAAAGTTTGGAAACTTTCCGTTTTCCTCTTTATTATAATTCCTTCTTCCCAACAGTCGCAATTTTTGTTGATTTTAGTTTGATTATCAAGTATTACGTAATTTTCAAACGAATTAGCGTGAAAAGAAGACTTCATTTTCATTGTAGAGGTTTCTCTAGACTCCACAGTCCGAAGCACGGAGAAAAGCCGTTTCTCCTTGTTTCGACTTCTACAAAGTCGCTAGTATAGAGATTTTCTGAGCCCATGAGAGCCGTCAAAGCATAAAGAGAACGGCCTAGCCACAAATGTAATCTCACAAAGAGACTGGACTTTTTACAAGACTTTGAAGTCTGGTCGGCCCGTCCTGTCCCTCGTCATCATCTACCGAAAAACCACTTATTTGGATTTTCCTCTCAGTCGATCGCAAGCGGAAGTGCTGCTGTACATCCATTGGGACCTGGCGAATATTGTGGGAGATGTCTCAACAAGGAGCCATCGTTGGCCTTTTAGAGCAGGATGGTCCAACTGGCTTCCGCCCACAAGCGAAGAACCTGGATGGAAGGCTAGAGGTACAAAAGTGTGCTCAGCGACCAGTCAAATTTCTGCCTTCTTAAAAATGATGTTGTGAACTTTGTGAAGTGATCTGTCAATTGGGAACTTCATTCTAGGTATCAGATCCCGGCACTCAGGAAATGGTGGAGCAGTGTCGTAGACGAGGGTGTGTAGGACCATCAAGCGTTTTCTCCTTTCTTCGTACCCAGCGAAATGTGGGCTGGCGCTAGTCTGAGGATAGTCTAAAGAATGCAATGCTACCATTTGATGGTCAGAGCTAGCCGAGAAATATGGGTTTTTTATCAAGACAATGATCCGAGGCAGACCTACCTTCTCATTGTCGTCTTACTAAACTCAGAAAAAAATGCTGTAATTAAGAAAACAAGTCAAGATTTGAAATGTAGTTGAGTTGTGCAACATAGGGAAGAGCTCCCATATCGTTTCATGAACATTCCAGCAAATAAATTCCACCCAGCAATTTGATTCAGCTAACGAACTGTAGAATTTCTTTTAAGATCCCGAAAAGGATGTTATAACAGATATAGTGTTGCTGAAGAACGATTCCATCGTAGAATTGCGTGATTACTCAACAATTTCTTAAGTTCCCATTCGGAATGGAGGAGTACTGTGCTGAATTCGCTGCAGAATTGCAGAGTTTCCAAACTTTTGACGCGCCATTTTTTGAAAAAATTGTATTTTTCAAAATTGAGGCCCGGTTTTGGGAAATCCTGTTAGACATCGTATTCGGCACTTGATTTTGTATATAATATGTGAATTTGAGACATCTCTGTTGCTTAATGACTGCGATAGATCAAAAACAAAGAAGTTTCCAAACTTTTGACCGCTACTGTATGAAACATCCACAGATCATGAGTTCACAGAACACCATCAGTACAGCGCTCAAGAAAGTACTAACAATGTTCCAGAAGGGTAGAAGATGTAAAGTGCACAATATACAACTCAATCTACGCAACTGCACTAATCGCCTTAGAGCCGGGAATGCCTACGTGTACACATATTGCCTTGATTGCTTTTTCACTCTCAACCACGTCACATGTCCTCCGTTTTGTCCTGGAGCGATTTGACTGAGCGCCGGCGACAAATCTGTTTGTCCTCGATGATCTCCACGGTAGTTTGGTGAACTCTGAATACATGAAGCGACACAAATCGTCATCATTTTCAAAGAGCTCCCATGGAGAACTCCAGCCATCGGAACCTCTGACTCTTGACTGTTGTCTCGATCCAATGGGCCGCCATACGCTCAGTCCAACAGTCACCAGCATACTCGTTTGTCTGGCCCAACGTTCCTTTGTCGCTCCCTGACCAACGAAATCGTAAAGAGTTGTTCGGAACTCGCAGAGATCGAATGCAAACCAAGTGTAATCCTTTCGAGATGAAGTACCCTAATTTCCGATAGATAAGCCCGCGCCGATATCACGTAGAAACACCCCCGCTCGTGTAGCGTACTTGGTGCACCTCAGAAACTACTGTAACCTTACCTGTTCAGGTAATTTGATGCCCTGATTGCGAAAATGGCATTCATTTCCAGAGGTGACGCCACATTATCACGACACTTGTTTCCACCGAATTTCGTGTAAACTTCCCTATAGGGGTTATTTGGTGTTCTGGTTACGGATATGACATTCTCGCTCGGCGCTAGCGCTCTTTGGTGTCTATTTTCTGTTCGCCTGCGCCCTCCAACCGGGAAATATATGAGGGCAACAAATAGCCCCTAACCAGGAGTTTATACCTATTCTGATGAAAACAAGGGTCGTGACAAGGTGGCGCCAACTGGCGTTAGATGGCGCCACCATCGAAAATGAACGTTGTCTCCGTGATTAGGGTATCAAATTACCCCTATGGGTAAGTTACGGATGTTTCTGGATGTACACAAGTACAGTGCACCAGCGGAGGTGTTTTTACGTGTGGGGGTGCGGGCTTATCTACCAGAAATTAGGATAACTTCAGACTGATAACACGAAGTAAACCAGAGCTGCCACGCGGTAGAACATACCTTTATCAATCGAATGAGCCTTCTCAATCACTGAAATGATCTGAAATTCTTCACTTCGAGAGTGGAATGAATAAAACTATAACAATGCAGTTGTGAAAGGAATTCCACTACGGATGTTCGGCTACGAGGCGAAACCACCGTCGAATCAGCGTACAGCTGAGCCGGAATGAATAGTTAGAATTGGGGCCGACTGACGAACTACGGTCAATCATAGCTAAGCCAGAATCAGGAATTACGGATAACCAGAGTGAATCTAATAATTCACTCAAGGCTTTCATATGAAGCGAAGTGTGTCTAAGAATCAGAAGAATCTTCCTCCGATTTGTAGATACGGTATTTCCCATAACATTTTTGCCCGAGCAATAACGATGCACAGTAAGCCCGAGTCTCAACAAACTCTATTCTTAAAGAAATGTTTTTTTACGCAACTATTCGCGTTTGGGACGTCGTGGCGACGTCAATGATAGCGTTGATAGCAAGCCGAATTGTGCCATCGAGCGCTTTCCTCGTTCCCATAAGGTTCAGCTTATATTTATAAGACTTATAACCGTTTTTTTTACGAATTTCGATTTTGCTATACCTGCCGCCACTGTGCGAAGACCGCGGCATCTTTTTTTTTTATATTTTTCACCAACAGCCGTTCAACCTTCAAACTTTGTCATTAGTTTCACAAGAGTGCTGGGTTGTGAACGAAACTTTCGCTCCAGGCTGGACTAGAATCCGCACCTCTCGCTTTGTGCCTTGTCATTAGTTGTGAATGCGTTGTTTTCGGACTCCATAACGTACGCGCTGCTTTGAACACGAAAAATGATACAAAATTACGCAGAACGAAAGTCATCTACACGAAGTTATGGCCCACCGGTAGGGCCGCGCTATCCTCGTGGGAAACAAGTTTTTTACTGGACTAGTCAGGCTGGTTCTTGAGCTGCTGCCTTATTAAAATTTTGTTGCTGCCGATTTTTGTGACTTGGTGCTCCTGTCCTCTTTGGCTAGGGTGATATCAG
>KZ346630.1:2250-12638 GCA_002352805.1 Teladorsagia circumcincta | reverse complement strand
TTCGCCACGAATTCTACTTCCAATTAGAATCGTAATGGCGTTAGAAACGCGAGTTTCAGTAAAGGCGAGTCATCGTACAGTGTTTCTTCCTCCCGAACAAGGCCGGAATCAAGGAATCGGCACCGCAAGGATGGAGAGCAGGGTGTACAGGGGAAAGAAAAGAGACTCTGCCCATGGCACACCACCTAATTTTTCTTGGCACAGGGTACCGCTGTTAACGGCAGAGATCTGATGTCCCTCCATAAGCAGAAGCAGGTGCTCCTTCACTGCCCTCACCGTCTTCGGAATATGAGGTCATCCGCGGTCGCCGTCAAGCTCATGGAGGTATTCCGTAATCGCTCCATCCCGAAGCAAAAAATTACTTCAAGCGGTTAGCTGATGGCTCTCATCCTAGAAACCGTACCTCCGACTATGTAGGACCCCTTACAGCCAGCGCTTCCAATATACTGATAATGGTCCATGATCCATCGAGGACCACGTTGAGGGCGAACTGTGAACAATATTTCCATAGAAAATTCTTCTGATGTCGTTAGCTCAGAAGGCTATCGTGACGTTATCTGATAGTTCGGAATATGTTCTTCAATCTTCAATTGGAAGCATACGGTCAAGATTTAGCAAGGTGTCATTAGTGCGGTACTGAGCGAGAGGTGGAGTGTCTCTTTTTTTGGCCACCCCTGTATATGGTCGAGGACTTGTCGAGGAATTTCTCATGCCTGACGGCGCGCTCATGCACTCTCGCCACGCGCGAGCCGTCTGTGTTCTCCGCATGTACTCGATACACAGTACAGAATCATCGTCGAAGACTTCTTGACCGTTATTCAGCCTGATGGAGAGCTTATTTGATCCCTTCAGAAGCCCGGACCGTGCCACTTGCCGCTACATCACATCCGTCACCAATCACTTCAATCAAAAAAGGGCAACAAAACGATTCTGTGCAAAATGCGTGACTACCAAGGTTCAGCTATCAATCATCTGCATGCCTTATATGACTACCAGGAAACGAGTGTTACTTGCTGCAGGGGTGACGTGAGTCGTCGCATTAGCACGATTGATGCCAATAATGGTTCTACTCCTTGTTTGATGGCTTAGTAGATTGGACTCCCTTGCGCCTTGTCGTCCGCGATGGCGTGATTTTACCGCTGAATTTTTCATCAACCTTCGTAGGGACCGCACCGACTCACTGAAAGAGCGACACGACATTCAAGCGACGCGCACAGATCAAATTTGTGGGTTCCAGCGGTAGATAATGGAGCTGCGATGCCCAAAGAATGAAGTAAATAAAACAGTCGATGAAGCCCTTCCCCTAATAAGGAAGAGGCTGGTTCGGACGAGTTGTACAAACTCGCTTGCTCCATGGCTCCACTAACCCATGCGTATTTGAACTAGCACCAACGCCGTAATACACGATGTGGGCCGTAAGGTGCGCGAGATATCCGTACAAATGCCAAGATTAGTCGCCAATTAGTGAATTTGTAAGACCCTAGCGCCATTGTCGCTAACTTTCGAGCCGCGAAAACGGCACATCTATGATACTCGTGGGTAGCTCCATCCGCTCTTCTTTAACACCACTCTACCGGGAGTGTTGCTTTGGGCTCGCTCTATGGCTATCCATGAGGTACGTCAGAGATGGACAGCGTAGGTTATAGTAGAGGGTAATCGGGCGAGGGTTACTTATATTCAGTGCTGTTTGTTCATTGGCACTCATGGCTTGAAGGCAAAATTCAGGATCGGATGATGAGGTAATTCCACTCAAATTTGAAAGCAGGGGCGGGAGGTGGACCACCAGAGGAGAAAAGAAGAAAAAAAACCCTGAAATACCCAGGAAATACGAGCCTTTTGCTCCACGCTGCGGAGAAGTTCCGAAGATCAGCTGAGGGATGAGAGATCTTGGGAGCGCGGAGAGTGGTAGAGAAGTACGTGTAGAGATAGCTTAGTAGATCAACATTGCAACGTAGACAAGATATCGAGCGGTGGGTGGGGCGTGCCACAACCGGTGGAGCGTGCCTAAATCCTTGGCGCCTAGGGGCCGTTTTTCCGGTGTAGAATGACGAGCCCCGCACTAGCCTCTCTTGTCCGTCTAACCACTTCAACTGCTCATAGGGAAGGTCTAAGTGCGAACTTTGCCTTTAAATCACAATCCACTGAGCAAAATGCTAGCTACTATAGTATAGCGTTTCAAACGGATCTAGTGCTGTTCGCTGAAAAGAAGTCGCAAACAATGCAAAGCAGAGTTGCCTAAGACAACCGATCGGAAACTCAAATATCTTCATGCATGCTACAGCGTACACTGAACTTTTTGAGAATGCGCCACGATATTCAATTTTCATTCAAAAATGGTGTGCCATTCGATTTGGCCTATGCAAACTTTACTTTTCAGTTATCCGTTTCACATGTACGTTTCCCGGCTAAACGTAGAAACATTAGAAAGGATGTTTGAAAGGATGTTTGAAGTTGTTCACGAGGTTGAAGGAAGCGATTTAGATGAAGTGGGAGCAAATCGGAGAAGTATATGCTCCTCACAAAGCAGTTACTTGGCTGCAAAGGAAGTAAGGTGCGGCGCTTTCACCACTATAGGTGAGTTGCTTGCTGAGCAAGACAACGAAAGCAAGTGTCCCCAGCAAGTGGAGCGATCCGCCCATTAGTTCACTTGGTGATTTAGACGAGCTCTGTTGCCAGCGGCGGCACAACTGGAGACCCGCCTGGAGCATGATTTGGCATGGCGCCGCCAAAGTTGTTCTGGAAAACTCGTCCGCACGCGAACGTCCCTTGGCGAAAATCATCGGCCAAGCAAGGAGGTCTCGTTTAGTGTTTTTTGGACGGATTTATCTGTTTTTTTTGCCGTTGACGCAACCGCTGAAACTCACACCATCCATCCAAAGCCCTGCAGAATATGTCGTAATCGCTGCCTTGACAGAGGCCATCAGATAATGCTGTATACTACTATCAATAACTTATGCTTGTCAGATTTTTGGAATCCACTGTTTTCGTAGCGCATGGCGCATCCCAGAAAGGAACACTGACTGGCTCGTTATTTCTATGCTGTAATATTTTGCAATGAGAACGACACATCACTAATATTATTCTCTCGAAGGTAATTCATAGAACCCCTTAGAGACACGCTCCAGAATTAGGCACGCCCACCTGTTCCATCCCCTACAGTGGTAGACAGGTGGACCAGGGTTTATATCCCGTCCCTTTCGTGGCTTCAAAATGAGAGACAAAGGCAGTAGAAGCTCGCTCGATCCGCAATCCACACCTCGGCTCGCAAGCCTCGCCTTCCGCTGTCGGCTGCCACGCTGGCGCCGCAATAAGAGCGCAATCGCGTTGCGGCAGCGTCATCATTGCGGGGATTGTACAGGGTGGGGCAAAATTACTGGTGCACCTTAAGTTTTGGACTTTCTAATATCCTTGTGGTGGACATTCCCGTTCCATTCTTTCGTGATATGTTGCTTGAACATACTGCTTCCAGAATGCACTGACTACAAAGTTGTTTGGCTTTTCGCTTTGCGAGTAGCAACCATCAAACTCCAAAAGAGCACTATGCAAACGCATGTCTGCAGACTTTTCAAAATTTTAAACCTTGTTCTAACAGTGTTCAAACATGGTATTTGCTCGAAACCCTGACCGTGTCTTCACTTTGGAGGGGATTGCGAGGGAATTCTGCACAGGCTTTGCGTCAGGACACTGACCGAAAGTGGTCCAGGAACAGCGTGCCGAGCAGATCCCTGACTTCATCATTTTCGACGAATGGCTCAAGAGTCCCTCGGATTAGCCCGTCATAATTTCAGGTATGGGATATTTTGGAGAGAAGTATCTGCTTCATCATATGCTCAAGTTTGAACCAGGGTCAACCGTTCGTTGGACAAAGTCCAACGAGGGGGGGGGGGTCGTATCCGGCCGACAGAAAGGGGGTCGTATTCGCAAAGTTTAACGTCGCATTACGTAGGTAATACATTCGAGTGTTTCTTCCACTATTAACCACAAACGAGTGCATGGAGCACCTCAAAGCAGACGAGTACTGCGGTAGCGTCAATAACAGACTGTCTACCCACACAAATGCTTTCAAGGGGATCCATCGTTTTCAAACTGAATCTAAGTTAGTGAAAAAAAGTGACCACCACGGTAGATTGACTACTAAGGGCTTATAAGAAAGCTTTAGAAAAAAATCCGAATCCTTTAGAAAAGAATATCCAACTGTCTGCGACTTCCTAAAAAAAAACTTTAATATCTTTGATGATGCACAAAGCTTGTGCAATGTACTCTTATCATTATTCTCAATAAAACTGAGTTTGAAGGGAGCTGTAATTGTTTGAGTGCTGAAAACTCGTGTTTTCGGAGGAGTTGCTCCGATAAATCAATGAAAAAAAAATTGTCCAACGGGTAGATTTTTTGAACAAATCAATTTGGGAACCAAACGAAGTATGCATTAGAAAGCACTAACCCTCTAGTTTCTTCCAGGAAAAAAAAGATTTGCAGAAAGTCCATTATGAAGAAAGTTATAAGAGTTTGAAGCCAGAAAACCAGCGCTCCGCGAAAAATTTGTCCGCGACACACCCAAAATTGTCCAACGGGAGATTTTTTGACTCCATCAATTTTGGAACCAAACGAAGTATGCATTTAGAAAGCACTAACCCTCTAGTTTCTTCCAGGAAAAAAAGATTTGCAGAAAGTCCATTATGAAGAAAGTTATAAGAGTTTGAAGCCAGAAAACCAGCGCTCCGCGAAAAGTTTGTCCGCGACACACCCAAAATTGTCCAACGGGGCGATTTTTTGACTCCATCAATTTTGGAAAGAGTTTAGGTATTCATTAGAAAGCTCTAATCTCCTAGTTTATCCCAGGGGGACAATAATTGCCAAAACTTCATTCTGAAGAAAGTTATAGCCTTTAAAAGCCAAAAAACCTTGTCCTGAGAAAAAAATTGTCCAACGGGGCAATTTCTTGAAGAAAACAGATTTTGCGAAAGTTGGAGTATGTTTTAGAAAGAGATCGATCTGTACTCTGAAAATTTTCTAACCACTTCTTACAATCTCTAATTTGGAGAAAATTACATTCTTCCAAAGAAAAAAGTAGACATTTATATGGATTCCGGATTCTCGACCCCATAGCTCACAGCGATTTGAAGGTAGTGCACAAAAATAGAGGGTTTCTAAAAGTAGGTGTCTCGTAGATTATAAATCTATTTTGAAATTCGAAAAATATTGAAATTAACTGAACTACAATCTTTTGAAGATAAGCAGTCCTCCTCGGCCTTTCCGCGCTGCTTCCGATGCCCCCAAAAATGCAAACTCACGCTCCAATGCTAAATTCGGCTCCTCGCGGGGATGCTCCTCACGAGTAGCTGAATTGTGATGTGTTTCGGGTCGGGTGTGGGAGGGGGTCGTACCGAGGCCCCTCAGGAAGGGGGGGGGGGGTCGTAAGATTTTGGAAATTTGTCCAACGTGACGGTTGACCCTGGTTTGAACCCTCCAATGTCGGCGCTTCTGTAATTCTGGCACAGAATTGATGGAAAATACCTGTGTGCCGCATGCGATGAGCTTGCCAAAGGACTGAGGAACTGTGTAAAGGCTAGAGGCGATCATTTTGGAAACCGTTGATATGTTCTGAATTGCCAACCACCATACAAATAATATTTATGGTTAGAATTGATTACAGATGGTTACTGCCGAGATGCGAACGAAATGTTGGTGCACCAGTAATTTTGCCCCACCCTGTACGACATCTAACCCCTTTGGTGATGCGAGAAAAGTGGTAAGCGCCCACCCCCTTTACCATTTTATCGCGGAGCTTGTCTTTGAATACGGACATCATTGCGATGTCTAAGCAGCACGAATTATTGATGCGAGCAGTTCTAACACTCATATAGTAATTACTCTCAATAGATAAGCGCTGCTAGTTTCCGTTCCACAACGATTAATTTTCTAACCTCACAAATAAACCGAGTCCATTTCGTGTTGCTTCTGCCTCCATAAAACTGTACGAGTAGCGAATCATTGACCGCTGGTCAAGAGTCAGGCGTGCTATCTCTTTATGAAGTGCATCCACTTCTGAAATAGGTTTGACACCGAGACATCCGCCCGTAGAATCCACACTTACCAACTCTGTAGTTGACGCCGTGAAGCTTTGCGGATGTCGAGGTCATAGCGAATGATGTTCAAAATGAGTGTCCGTCCACTAGTCGTGCCCAGATGAGGAACTGCTAGAAATCGAGTTATGGGAATGAAGACTGAGACGACTGAGAAGCTCACGTAAGGTGACAAATCAGGCGATCCATACCTGCCGTGTAACGGAAACGGCTAAGTGGGTTCCGGTCGCGAACTAATCCGTGATTTGTAGCGCAAGATCCCGATAAAGAGAGGGTAGCGGTAGTGATCTTTCACTGGTGATTAGGAGTAAAGAACACTGTAAGCTCCCAAAACGTCGAATATCAATTCATGAAGTCTAGTATCTTTAAAGGAAGCGATCAAGATTACGCGGGAGGGGCAGTATGCGCACAAGATTCAGTTCTTGGCTGCCAAGAAAATGAGGTGTAGCGCTCACGACGAAAGGTGCGCTGGTTGCGGGCAGCGCTTCAACCAAACTCTGCCTTTCAATCCGTCTCAGCCCGATGTCAGACTTTGCGAATCGCTAGTAGCGAATCGCGCGATTCGCAAAGTCTGAAATCGGCCTCAGATTTAGATTCCCGTTCCGCCCGCTAGTTTAGTTAGTGATTTGGACGCAACAGGAGCAACTCGACTGGAGAATGGTTCAGTATGCTGCCACCAAACGCATTGCGGTGAACTTCTCTACACGTCCACCTTCTTAGCCCCTGCCCGTCAATGAGCGCCAATCACCGGCTACACAAGGTGGCCCGTTTTTCATTTTCATGACGGATTTCTGTCTCACTGAGCAACGACGCTCATTCCAACCCCCTCAAGAACCTACCGTAATCCCTGCCTTCAACGATCTCTGGCATGAGAGACACGTAACGATCAATTCTGCCCATTAGACATTTCCCTTCTGTAGGGAAAGCATTGGACATAGAAGCGCAGGGGAAAGAGTACATAGTACCAAAGAAGAGTCAAGAGATGAAGGACCTCACTAAGGTTAAGGCAGCTGTTGAAGGTGCTAGGACAATGTAGCGACTCCCGAAGGAACAGTGGACCTCGGGTTGGCGCGGATTCAATTCTATGGGGAAAAAAGACTTCTATGAACCACAAACCACACTTCTAACTCTTTCCCGAAACTAGAAAAAGGAGCCGTGCGAGAAGAGGAGTGGAAGGGTATAATTATCTACTGGTAAGCTTGAATGGGAAGCGATTTTGAGAGGTGAAGAGACGAAAGACAGGGCTGAGGCTGAGAAACTCCCTCAATTGAACAAAGCACCATTAGCCTACATTCAATAAATAAGCATGAGTGGCCAAAAGTCAAAGGTGCGCTTGTCGTTCAAAGTTGTTTCACCATAAAATTATCGTGATTACTGCAAAAATTATCATCATTCGCACGAGGATATTATCTCATCAGCAGTTGAAATTGGAGAGTTACGATAGCAAAGAGTAGTTGCTATTGTTGTATAACGTGGCAGAGGAAAACGGAAATGACATAACAAATAATACCCGTGCCGCAATCTCAAACTTTTCCGATTCCGTTCAAGTCGACTAGTCTATGGACGATGCTTCTGTTCTGTGGTTGGTCGGCGAAAACTTTGTTCCGGCTAACGTTCAAACCTCCACGTCGTTTCCAAAGATTCAGAGCCCCAATCCAGCTCCAAAGTGCCAGTTGCTTCTAGTGCGAGAAAGAGGAGGCCCCAAAGACAGGAGGCGCGACACTGTCGCGACTCGAAAGTGGAGAGCAACGGCGCTAGCCATAAGCCTGCATTGTGCCTCGCATTGTGTACTACGTGGTGTTTGCGCCCTCTCGCGTACAACGTACTGACTCGCCTTTTCCCTCTGCTCGCAGTATTGGGCGACGGACTTTTGGTGCGTCCGGGGTTGCACGTGGCGGATCGCGCGGCGGGCTGCGCGGCGATCCGGATGAGGCAAGTCTCCGCGGGCTCCTACAGTGGAATTCAACACGTCAGAACGTGGACAGATCGCGGATAGAATCCACAAGGTTCTGCTCCGAAAGAAACGCCACTCGCAGTGATCGGTGAAATGCACCGATGTCAATGAGAAGATTACAGCGAAAGGAGATGAAAGAGAGAAACTTCATAAAAAGGTCACTATTATCGTATTATAAATATGAATAAGAAGCACTGAAAATGGAGTCATTTAGTGAGATCTTATTTATTGTTAACTCTATATCTTTGCTAATCGTGGCTCTCCTGTCCTCGGGGGGAACTTTCAAAATAGGGCCAATGGAAGGTGACACTGGAACTAAGCTCATGAGTAGGGAAATACGCTCGGTAGAACAGAAATTTCCCACATCCTCTACGAGAAACTAACCCTCAGGCTTAGTCCCAAACACAACAATTACTTGAATCTCTCCGCTCATGGGATCCCTCCCCAACAAGAGCCAGCAACCTAAGCGCTCTGATTGCTATAACTGCCTTGTGCTATTCCTTTTCTTCTCTTCCTGACGCTGCATTTGAATATCCACGCGTTAGAATGTAATTCGAATTGCAGAACCTTGTGAATTCTGTCCGCGATGCCATGTTCTGACGTGTTGGATTCCACCGCAGAAGCCCGCGAAGACTTGCCTCGTCCGGATCGCCGCGCAGCCCGCCGCGCGATTCAGCGCGCGCAACCCCGGACGCACCAAAAGTCCCGCACCCCGCAGTATTGCGTTTCTCATTACACCACGGGTAACCCCACAAGGTGAATTTCAAGTTTCTCGATGACTGCTTTTTCTTCCTCCTAATGTTCCTCGTTGCACTTCCTGCTTGATTTTCGAACAAAATAACACCAACTTAATAGCGTCTCATGCCTTCAAAGATGGCTCAAGGCTTAAAGTAATAATTATTCCTTATGGCCGGTGTCAGTCTTTGCGAATCCAGCGTTCGCTAGCGAATCGCGGGATACGAGCCATGCGTTATCGATCGCTGGATTCGAGGGCCGGCGCATCGTTTGAACAATGCACCAGCGACTCGACAGTTTTGAAAGTAGCGCGAATCCCTCTCATGCGCATTTTCACTCTTGCCGCTTTCCCATGCTCTCATGCCCTCGCGAGCCAGGAATGCGACGAGAGTCAATGTAAGCATGATTGACACATCCTCCACTTTTGAACACTGTCGAGACTCTAGTACACATTCGAAGCGCTGGTACACTGCCTTTGATAATATGCCCACCTGAGAAGGTCATGAAAATTCGTATAATTGGGTAATTCTGAGGAAACGAAAGTGTGTTCAATATAAGTAGGATTTAGAGTGTCATCACCAACTTCCATTTCGACAACACAAAAACTTTATTTCTATTTTTTTCTGACGAATGCATCCGCTGAAGTCGGACTTCTGCCTAACACTGGAACGTCAGTGTTCCTGACCAGCAGTAAAGCATCAGGCACACAATCTGTTTCAATGGAAAGACCAGGTATGGTTAACACACACTCACTATCCACTTGTCTTCGCCAGTAGCGCTGCATATCGCCTCTGCAGTGCGACGAGAGATAAATGTGCAGATGTCCAGCCACTGAAATCGTGCGGTACCCGTTGACCACACTTTCAAGATTTGTCCAATTTCTGAAGAGCCTGAAGCACTTGTATGTGAAAGCGCTCAAGAAGCTGCCAGAAACAGTGCCGATTTCCTCGAATCGTCCTCGATTACAGCGCGAACAGCAGATGAAGGACAGCGGTCGTGAACTGCGGGGCTTTCAAGCTATCATGATTTTGCCTTAATCTATCACGGCACTGGTGCTGAGCTCCACTTGAGGGCCAATGTCTATATGTTTGGTTCGCACAGGATGAGCGTTCGGATAGTCTCACGAAATAATGTTGTGCGATGCAAAAATGCATTGTTAGAGCAGCCATTGGGACGCCTTACATATCTTAGTCCACTTCTTTTGATATATTCCACCCACCCGGTGAAGATTTTAGAGCATTCGGTAGAAATTCAGAAATGCCGCAAACTAAGTGGTTGAAATTTCCTTCCCAACCCAATAGAAGCTAATCGTAGTGACTCGTCACGTTTGCCTACACACATTTCCGCAAATGAGTGTCGCCGTTCTGCACATATTTCTGATGACATCGTTTTCACAACGTTCCTAATCAAATATGAGGACAGCTTGTCATTCGGCATACGCTACTCATGCACCAGCAGTGTGTACACTCACCATTGCACTTTAGGTGAGATCTGGAGTGCTTGACTTTTGCTTTTTGGATATTTCTCATGCGTTCTTGAAATGATGTCAGAAACCTTTAGTTAGAGGAGGACCTTGGTGAGTGAGCAATTCTCGAGGTTTGAGCCATGTTTACGCC
>KZ346626.1:14087-30089 GCA_002352805.1 Teladorsagia circumcincta | reverse complement strand
CAATCAATAATGTGATTCCCAACCTCATTCGAGCCCTCTGCGCAAAACCGATATTTTCAATCGATATCGATCGCTGGCATGTGACCCGATGGAAGTTCTACTTTTGAGGCAGCCCCCAATCAATAATGTGATTCCCAACCTCATTCGAGCCCTCTGCACAAAAACCGATATTTTCGATCGATATCGATCGCTGGCATGTGACCCGATGGAAGTTCTACTTTTGAGGCAGCCCCCAATCAATAATGTGATTCCCAACCTCATTCGAGCCCTCTGCACAAAAACCGATATTTTCGATCGATATCGATCGATAGCATGTGACCCTATGAAATTTCTTCTTTACACGGCCCCCAATCAATAATGTGATTCCCAACCTCATTCGAGCCCTCTGCACAAAAACCGATATTTTCGATCGATATCGATCGCTGGCATGTGACCTCATGGAATTTCCACTTTTGACGCAGCCGTCAATCAATACAGTTCAATACACGTCCTAGGGGCAATTTGCACGCAGCCAGGGCCATGCCTCAACCGTTTTCTGGGGTCTACCTAGTGAAGAAGCTTAGTGGTTACAAACAGACAGACACACCAAACTACTGCTTTATATATAAGGGGATTCCACAATTATTTGGTGTGTTTTTGTGCACAAAAGTAAAAGCACTAATTAAGAACTAATTCGACCGAAATGAGCAAATGGATTGAATACGTCTCGTCCATCCTGTCCATTAGCTATGCACCCATTAGCTGCACCTCGTTCAGCTCCTTTCGCAATGCGGCTCGACGCTCTCTGCGTGTTCTACGGATAACTCTTCCATTGTAAGCACCGACACCACGGAAGGGCAGGTTTGGCGCACGGGCGCTCTGCCGTCACCGTTGCCATTTCCTGAATAGATTCTCTGACTTTCAAACTTCACGACAATTGTTGTGCAGTTAGGCTTACTCACTTGTCCTTGCACCAGCCTGGTACTTGTAACACTATTTACGGGCTCGGTATCGTAGCCATTGGCTCTGAGGGCGTGGGCGGTGGAGGTAGTGGAGGTGGTGGCGGCTGCGCTAATTACGGCGGGGTGATTGCTGGCACGTGTGCCCACATAAATGAGAGATCTACACATTTCCCCTTTTTATGCTCTTCTTGCCATCCACTTGGCTTGACACGTCCATCACTTCATGCTGCCTTTCGTTCAAACAGATTTCTCCCTTTCTTCCACCTAAATTCTCATCCGATCCGTGCGCGGGTTTACGTGTTCGGCTAGACCGGTTCAACTGTAAGACTTCCTCCTGTGCTGATAAGCATTATCCTTTTCTGGCATTATTCTCTCTTTTAATTGATCGGCGTGGGCGTTTCGGCTCTCTGTTCCATAATGAACCTCTTCGACTCGTCTGCCGACTACCTGCGTAGTGATTTCCGGCGTTCATTTATCTCCTTTTGATAGTTGCGGATATATGCGTATTGCCCAACTACGAAGTGTCTCTCTACTCTGCCTCTTTTATCGTGATCAGCGACCATTCGCTGTAGCTAACAATAAGAAAATTCATGCTTTTTCACCCGTCTTGTGCACATCTAATGTTGTCCACGTCTCTCTTCCCATCGAAGTTTCAGCCAGCGACTTCCATTTGAATGAATGAGGGTTGATATTGCCTTTCAAATAATATAAACTCGCATTACGAAAATCCTAGCGTCATTGACGCGACTCGGCGCAGTTCGAGAGGAGCCATCTCTCCGAGTGGAAGGCTTTCACAGCAATTTCAATATGGCTTGTTAGGAAGAATCCTAGGTCTATCTTATCCTACCACAACAGTTTAAAAGTTATAAAATGGAGGAATGGCAGCTCTGCAAAGAGCACGTGGATTGTCATGGTTTGGGGCGGGGCCCCAGCGAATCTCACCCAGGGTTAAACCGCGCCGCAACTGCCGGTGAAGGGGGTGAAGGGGGGGGGGGAGGTCGTACTGCCCCGACTATGTCCTGCTGATTTTGATTTTTTGATTTTTTCCTGTGACTACCTGGCCAACCTTGTTGTCCAAAGTTGAAGATTTGATTCCATTGAGCCACCATCAAAGCGCAGCCTTAAGCAAAAGGGAGCTTCAAAGCAGATCTATATACTCTAGCTTTGATATCCACTGTTTGGCCAAGTGAATCACGGGAAGAAATTGAGCAGGATGAGTGTCAATGGAACTTTGACGAAGACAGATACTGCCTACATCTGCGAGACTTGCTGCGCATCGAGCAAAGCTGTCGCTTCTTGTGGTTGCATGTTATTGTCTAAGTTCGTCGTTCGTCCAGTGATTCTACCCTCCCCTCCTCCTAAGATTAGATAGAGCTAGGGTTCTTGTTAACAAGCTGTGTTGAAGTTGCTGTAAAAGTTTCCCATTCGAAAGACTTCCGAAGTACTTCGAGTCGCGTCAATGACGCTGAAAGTCTTATGCGAGCTTTTATTATTGTATTTAAACGGCAATATCTCTCTAATTCCACAAAACTTTGAAAAATGAAGACAAATTCGAGGGGTGGAAGATTTGCGCTCTCGAACAATCTGTTCATCTTTTTCCAAAAGTTTCACAGTTGAGGGGATATTTGCGTCAAGGATCCACTGAAGACGATTCCTGCACACTCAGCAAGTCGTTTCCTCGTCACCACTACAAACTAATTCGTTGGAAACTCGGAATGCATCCAGAATATTTTTACTAAACGTAAACGATACGAAAAGGAGTAGTCATCATCGTCCAATTTCGCCTCGTTTATGCCATGCATCCGACCTCCACTCAAAGTTGCAGAGTTGACTGAAAGGCGTCATGTGATGATGACCTGTCGACGGAATCTGTGTTGTAGTAAACACATTTCGTAACTCCTATAACCTGAAAACCTTCCTTTTCACATGGCCTTTTTCACTTTTGTTTTTAATCTTCGACGGTGTGCCCAACCTCAGTGCCATTCTCAGTGAGTTATTAAAGCAGGGGCCCACCAGGGTCTGTTGCCTTCGATACTAAAGGGGGGGGGGGGTGAAAGATGCGCTAGTCCTAGTCAAGAGCATATGAATTAACAGGAAGCAAAAGCTCACCTCGGAAAGGCGCTTGAAAGGGAGCTGATCGCTTCCGAAGTAGGTGTGACCGCAACCCCTCTTGCCAGCCATGGATGCGTGTTTGGATGCGGGTCCTTGCGCGATTGCTTGTAACTGTCCCGCGTTTTGGAAGTAATGCTGCCTTTTTGATTTTTGTCACTTGCTTGACTGCACTTGCTCTAATTATTGTATTTTTTTGCTTGTACTAATGCAACGTCTCTGTTTGCATTGGTGTTGAAGCCACTTCTTGTCGGCAGGGTGAACAACGCTCGAGGAAATCCTCGACAGGGGGGTGGGGCGCACTTGCTTCAAAGTGAGGTGAGGGTTCGTAAACGCAGGGACCAGCAAGGTTCAGAGCGGTGCTGCTGCCCCTCACTTGCTGTGCCAACCCTAAGTTACAAGTTTGCACTTGGTTCAAGACAATTGGTATCATAGGACGGTGTGAAATAAAATTCAAATGGAAAGCGTATGTTGTCTTGCGAGAAATGATCAGTATGTGGGCATAGGGAGGATTCGCGCCTTGTGAAAAGAATAATACTCAACATGGATGTGAAATACTCATAAATAAATGTAAGCGCATTGAGACCCTTTGAAGGAGCAGGAACCCAGTAGACGGTTCAAACTGGGGAGATTCGCGGCCCTTTTGGCATCACCACATGCTGCAGCCTCGAATACAGCCATAGGGTAGGGTTGGAAAAGACGCGAGTAAATTAAGGAATGATCACATAATACTATGTTCATAGGAGTTATTCTGATTGCTTACTAATCTATAAAGACCAGAAACACCTTTGTCTTGCAGAAGCAAGCTGTCGTTTAGACAGAGCACCTTCCAACTGACGCCGTGTGGGATACTCCATGGCGCATATCAGAGCGGAATGGATCTGCACCAAATGTATCATTTCTTATTTACTCCATTGAGGTAGTGAATCCTAGAAGCAATTTGAGAGTTTTCAAAAACGTCCCTTGCATCGGCGAAGGATTAGTGGGGTTTTCGATTGGTTCAGAAGCCATCCTCGATATCTGAGATGGTTCTGATCGAAAAACTTACAGTCTTTCAAATAGGAGATAGATTCGGCGACTTTTTCCACTTGTGCGCTCCAATCTGAAGGCACGCGCGACGCGACCGCGGTTGGCTCTGCCGCTACACCTGAGCGCAAGACTGCTCAACTGCCTGTATTCACTACCTCTTTCCTCTTTTCACTTCCCTGCCATTGTGGCATAGACTGATCTGTCCTGAAAGATGAAAAGAGAGGCTAGTCTGTGCAGGATGTGGCTTGGAATTTGAACCAGGGAGCGTTCGCGCCTCACCGGCGCTGACTTCCTCTGCATCTGAAGCTGACATTTTTTTGCTAAACGGATGTGCGGTGTGTAAAAGGGGGTCGCACCGAAACCTCCGTCACAGAGGAGGGGATCATAGAGACGTGACCATTTCCTCGACACGATTTTCACCCTGCACGAGCCAGCAATAAATGCCAGCGAAGCAGAGTACTTCAGACACCTTTTTTCCTCCATTTAAAAGGAACCCCTCGTTTGAAGGCTTTGCTGGCGTTTTTCTTTGCTTTTTTTTCTATTAGCAATCAACCTCTTCTTCTTTTCTCTTCCACAACTTGATTATCGACCGTTTTTAGTCCACGAATTCGAGCTGTTGGTGTTGCTCCAAAGGCGAGCGAGCTGATGGGTAGAGGAGGTGGCTTTGCAGAGCGTGAGCAAGCAGCCTCGCAACTGAACCTGCAAGGAATATATTTTGTCATGTTTTCTCACATATCCTCATTTTGTGCTGCGTTACACCCTCACCCCTCCCGCCTGATCCTGATGCCGCTGATGTGCTCGTTACTGACCCCCACGATTACGACCCCCTATTACCTACTGTGATAAAAACGACCCCCTGTCGAGAATTTCCTGAACCGATGTTCACCCTCTCAGATAGACTTGCGGCCGAAACCACCGAATACGGGCTGCAGCAGTGTCAACAGCATATGCTGCAGGCCCGCCCGCTAGTCTATGACTGGCTGGTTCGCATCTGCACACAGTAACCCGCGTGGGTGGTAGCCAATTACGGACGAGTGGGCAGTATATGCTGCTGACTCTGCTACGGCCCGTAACTCGGAGGTTTCTCGGAGGCTGCAAGTCTACCTGAGCTGGTCAAGGTTGTCCTCAGAATAGCCTGACCTCGCGTGGGATCGGTTGTACCAGCCTGCAAAGTTTCCCTATAACTGCATTTGTGAGTAATCCCTTCTTGAAAGGATGCATGTCCACTTCAGTGGACACTATGCCTCCAGTAAGCTCTGACCGTGAGAGTCAGTAATACTACATGAGCTAACGTGGTTGGGCGCCGGAACTATACCTCTCATAGCGATTCTCTTGAGACGAATATATGCAGGTTTTGCTAGGCGCATCAGGTCCTTCACAAATGGTAATATCTCGGCTGGCTCCGCTCGCTTTTTATCCCATACGAACGCCATAAAGAAGACATGGATCGGAACAATCATCATCTTTCCCGCTTTCAGTGAAATTATGGTTGAACCAGAGAATGTTAAGAATCACTTTTGTCCCTACATACATATATGTAGTTTTGAGTACTCTTGCGTAGATCAGATCTCTTGCGTAGATTGGATTTCTACCATTCCTTTGGAAAATACAAGACTTTCGTTGCGGACTAGCAAATAATGTCCCTCTTTGCGCTTCTAATTTCCGAGACTTCTTCACTTTGCTAGGAGAGCAGCATTGAAATTGTTCTTCACATTGCAGCCTACACTAGTTGTGAGAGTGAAATTGCAAACTGCACATCAAAGTGTATTCTATTTTTATGTATTGCAGATGGAACTTTTGACACAAGTCAATGCATTGATGTCCGGGCATGGACGGTTGATCATACCTTCTTCGTTGCTACCTACGTATGTGCCCTTTTCTCTCTTCGCTTTATTCTGCTGATAGAGATCTCTTACTGAACTGAATAGCATTACAAAATTTTCAGGTGAAAACCTCGAAAAACTGCATCGCTTACAATCTTCGCGCAATGAGTGAACAATGAATTGCTCAGTCTTGTTCGGCCCCTCCATCTTTGACACGACTTTCTACGAGAGTCGTGGTAGCATCTGAATGTCTGTCCAGCCCTCACAATGAGTGCAAGGGCTTCTCCTACGTGAGTGTAATAGTAGTCGTCCTCCCGCGTGAGTTTGGCTTTGTGATATAATGGTCAGACGCTGACAGACACTTTCTTGCTTCAAAGGTAATGGCTTACCCGACGAGGTGTTCATTCCTCTCTTTCTCGCCTCCCCTCTTTCCTGTGCATTCTTTGTCGCTTCGTCATTGCAAAGTCACACTGACAAAGGAAGAGGCCTTCGATTCTAAATTTTTCGTGGGATTCTTCTGCCGTCTCCTCCTCCTAGTTCATTGTCGAACGGAAACCTTGTATCCTATATGGGCGGTGTGCTTTTTAGGTGAATTAACCATCCCATTGAGATGGAAAAGTTTGTGAATCCAGCCGAGATCAACGCTAGGAAAGAACCTCCGGTTCATAGGTACGATGGAAGCGCTCCAGTTCCGCGCTACTGTCCTCGTCTTCGTTCTAATCCGTAGCGAAGATATGTCTCTGTATAGCCTGCTACGAACACTGGTCTTCGATATGATGTGATGGTTAACAATAGAGCGATGCAGCACAGCCACTATTGCAGTCCGCACTCCTCACTACCATGTAATTATCACTCATCAGTAGCCATGAAATTAGTAGGCCTACGAAGATGGCACATTTGGTATCTTCACTCCAGCTATGAGTCCTGACTCAGTTACTCTTCTCCAATAAGAGGGCAAGTTGGACAAAACGAAAGATCCAGCGCAATTGCAAAATATGTCCAATTCCGCCAGACGTGGATTCCGAACAGGAGCAGCAATAGCGTCTTTGAGTCTATGAAATCTACAAAGAAAAGAATCTGACAAAGCTAACCATTAAGCAGTTCGGATTGAGCCATGCTTATTAATAAATGTGGTACGTTGGCCAAAATTCGTTACCTCATATAGGTAAAATCATCTTCAGTGCCAGTTCTGCATAAACGCCTACACCTGGCGAAAGTGAGCAAGATCGAACAATTACTGATTTCAATTGCTCAGTGTTCTCAATGTTCTTATCTACACAGGCAAACACATGGCATATAATTTAGATTGCTGGAATGATGGCTGCCTCTTTTGTGATGGCGTCGCTTTCCCTGATTGAAGCTGACATTGGCAAGCAAGTGCTTGAGATTGGACTTGGCGGTGGGAGCTTCAATATGGCACTACATAAAATAAAACCTGACGTAACTTTTGTTTATTATTTGCAATTATTGATCTGAAAATAACTGCTAATTTTCCGCCTGAAATCAAAAGATTTATGTCACATAAAAACATTTGCGCTCGTGCATTGTGATTGAGTACACCTTAGAGGCTACCGTAGCTCTGTCCATGGGGGGGGGGGGGGTAATCGGTGCCCTCATTAAAAAACGACATTCTTTTCTTGCGGGTTGGCGTCATCTTGCCGTGACACTTGTTTTATCAAATTTGATGTAAACTTCTGTGTAAGAGTTATGGCGCTGCCGCATGTTGACGCTTATTTTCTGTCGTCTGTATCCTCCCATGGATCAGGAAACATGCGTTGAGCGACAATGATGCTAAAAATGGATATCGCTTCCGCGATCAGGGCACTAGGTAAGCGCTATACAAACTTTATAGCGGATGTGGTGAAAAGAAGAGTCCTGACAAGATAAGGTCAACTGCCGCCGGGTGGCGTCACCGCTAAAAATGAACGCCATTTTTGTTCACTGGTCATCAAATTGCCCCTGTTGCCGAAGTTACGGTGATCTCTGGATGTACAAAGTTCACTGCACGAAAAGCGGTGGTTTTACGTGGCATTGGCTAGGGCTCATACACCGGAAATGAGGGTGATTCACGTACTTCTCAGACCTCAGTTTAGGTTAATATCACCGCTGTTGAAATAGACCCTGTCGTAGTGAGGATGGCATTCAAATGGTTCAAAGTCGTCGATTCTGAAACCCACCACACAGTTGTGCAGGACGGAGTGGAGTTTCTCGAAAATGCTGTTGCAGAAGGTGCTGAATTTGTTCACACGCGTTCTCACTGCTCTGTGCACTGGCTCTCACTCGATGTTCTCTTGACTTCCCCTGACTTTTCTCAGCTGAGACGGTAACACTCAGACAACCCTGCAGGGAACCCCCACTTCAGCGTATCTCTGAAACTAGGTGCCGGCATTGGTTCGCAGCGGAACGAGAACTTAATTATTTCAGAAGGGATGAGGGAAGCAAGAAACGAGCAAGAAACAAGCATGCGTAGAGGCGCTGGAATGGAGCTCCTGTATTATGAAGCAGATGCATAGTTAATCGTGTATCAAAATAATCGTCCACGAAACTTGTCCTCTTCCTTTTTTTCACATGGAGGCGGGGCTTACGATCACTAGAAACGAAGTGCAAAGAACTTTTCACACTTGAAAAGAGGATTTCAAAATATTACAAACCTTCAAAAACCACCCTCTGGAGATCTCACTAACCACTGGACCGAACGAAGAACATGGAGGGAGAATGAACGCAAATTTTTCGCTCCTTTTAATTTTCGCTTAGAGGAGGGCTGTGCAGCTGCCAATTGTGGGAGATTTGAAGTCGTGCTGTCTCTATGAAAAATTTCTTCACACGCTCCTGTATTATTGCTTTGCTATTACTATTGCTATTACTCATTCTCTCATACCCGTAACTGCTTGTAGGCAGGACAAAGGCTGCCAAGTGTATCCTTCGTCAAGTTCGTCAGAAGTCTTTGCAAATTCCTAAAGCTGTTAGATATTGAAAACTTCTGATTGGTCTCAGTGCCTAGGAAGAAAATACGACGTAGTGGCAATTGATGCTTGTGGACTAGAATCGTCGTCAGTGATATGTCCTGCAGAAGTTTTTCAGAACTTGAAAGTATTGGGAACAATTAAAAACGTGCTAAAACCGACAGGTAGGCTGATGATCAAGTTCATCGCAATCCAAAAAGATAAAAGGATGTTACAGGCTCGGTGGTGGTTAATGTTGCTACTCTCAATTCTACAGTGTTCGACCGGTATAAGCGGAGTGAGGTGCGTTGTATAATAGTATTCATGTGTTATTTTTCATGTGTTACTTCCTGCTGTTTCGGATCCCATTATGTGACCAATAATGATGAATACCGGACGGTCATTGACCCCTCCTTTGAAAGTGAGGGGTTCACATTGAGAAACTCCGCAGTGTATTTCCAAAAGTGGTTATAATAGGCCTTTGGCAAGATTCAGGGTTTTTGAGCAGAATTAAGATTCTTGTAGAAAAGCTGTATGTGTTAGCGGAGTGCTTTTGCTTCTGGAATTTCAGGTGCAGCTTTGGAGGAGGCACAACATAAAGCTGCGCGGTTTTCTGCTGTCCAGGCGAAAGCGATACCAATGAAATGATTGAACACGCATAAAAGAATGCAAATGATCAAAACGAGTTGGATTCGCGCGACACTTCCTCGTCAAAAAAAAGATCAAGAGCGGACTCACACCTTCCGTTGAGAAAAGCTGGACTGAGTCTTGACGCATTCGAACGTCTCCCAGTGCGACATTCAGTGCGATACTTGTCCAAAGCATGGTCGCGGTCTCTCCTAAAACCTGGAATTTCTTCTGCAGTCCCAGTCCCTGCTCTGGCTTCATACACATCCTTGTGGCCTATATCACCACTGTAGAAAGAACGGGCCGTAAATTTTACTTTTTCCCTTGCGTTTCATTTCTCTTCCAACGCCGTGAAGGCAGATGTCGAGCTCAGCGCCACCCGTGGGTGGAGGTGCATGTTGCGCCACAGCAGTGAACGCGCCGCTTTAGCCCCTCTAAAAACGTGACTAAGACGCTAAGCGCTGGACGACTTGGATCTTTCTACGACTAGTCCGATTTTCTGTTGTTTGAGTGATTCTTTTTCCACATGCAGCCAACTTCGCATCACTACTTTTATATTCGCGTGACATTATTACTGAGATTTGACCTTGAGCCTTACTTTCAAGAAACAACTCGGCTGTGTCTTCAGTTTTGACATGATCATCTCCAGACCATTTTTAACTTGCTTCGCTTGTCCAAGATTGTCTTACGCGTCTAGCTATTAGTCCTCTTAACTCTCTTCCTTTCGTGGTCGAATACGAACGTGTAGAGCTGCCTTTTGATCAAGCACGTCCTCGCGTTCTTCTCCTGCGCACCATCATTTTCTCCCAACTGTTCATCTCCGAGGGGCATTATCTCAACTGGACTGACAATATTCCCTCTCCCTCTTTCGTCTATCGTAGGTTCTGTAAAAGTAAAATTCTCCTGAATGCGAACGCCTCTCGTTTTTGCGTCTCTATTAAGTCGTCCTGTTTAAGAGATGTGAGGTCCAACCAAAGTCGACTCGCTGGGTTTTCTTTGCTCGACCTACAGCGCTGCAACTTTTTCCTTTGAACCAGAGGATTTTCGGCCGCCAATTGTAATCTGACGAATACTTTCCGCTGACTTCGTCAATTTTCATGATGTGAGCCAGATAAGGACTAGTCTTCATGTCGATTGTGAAAGACCACTTTTCACCACGGTTGGATGCAACACTTCCATAGAAACGCGGTGAATGCATACAGGGTGTTTTATAAACGTAAGCCCACCCTCAGAATTTGCATTCCGGAACAAGCAGCCGACTGGAAATTTTTCCTGTATCACCAACTGATTCCTTATCATGAATAACTCCTGTATCGCAATTTTGGCATGAGCAACTTGTTTTCAAACTCTCACAGTAATTTTCTAGTTTTTGCACCGTTTCCTAATTACAAGGTCACCCGGAGAAAATGAATGTTACATTTCTGAGAAACAGCAGATCTAACTGTGAAACTGAATCTACATATTACATACACATCGACTTCATTTCTAGAGTGTTTCGTATCCATTATTAAAGACAAGGCCGGCTTTATGCATTTCTTAGTTGTCGGCTTAGTTTTTGAGCTATTGCTACGCATTTGGGAGAATCCTTGCTCATTTCATAGATATTTGAAAAGCCCCCATGTTTCCAGATATTCTACAGATTATGAACATACACTAGGGTTTTAAAGGAAGACTATAAATGATTAGACAAGTTATGAGAACCGTCCTAAACCGTACTTCCTCTTGAAATTCGAGTCGCTCCAGTTTATTGTTTCTCTCTCAAAATGTGTGAATTGGAGAGATGGAAAAAAAGGAGCGACACTGTCAGGAAAGCGTTAAAGATGTAAGAAAGGTTTTTCTTCTATTACGTGAGGTAACACTTCCGTCTGCAACTCACTGATGAGCTCCGGGGATTGACGAAATAATAAGGTTCGTCTGAGAATGCAGCGAAACGAACCGCAACATTTTTTTTCTCTTTGTTTATAACGGTTTTTCTTTCTTAATTCCGTCTGCAAAGTTGAAGTTAGAGAGAGATTGGACCAAACTGATTCTGCATCGCAATCGCACATCATGGCTTGATAATTGCAGTGAGGCTGGTACTTTTCAAACGAAAGTGGCTCACAAACAGTTCCTATGGATATAAAAGCTTTTGCCGTGTTTGCGAAGGTGACCCATTCAACGCTCGCAATTTTCGAGAAGGAGAGTGAAAGTTGGTGCTTTCAGCAATATTTTTGAGCCAGAATTTTTTTTCATGAACTGTATCATGGACTTCAAAGATCACCATGAAGTCTTGCAAGTGCAAAAAAGGCAGGTACTCATTTAATTCCCCGAACAAGTGGCCATTCCCGAAGCCCAGATGACCTGATCAGACTATACTGAAGTTCTGATCGCGTTGATAGCAGAATATCTCAGGACATCTTCACCATGGAGTATCGTGCGGATAAACACCAGTTAGGAACTGCACAAGAGCTGAAAAAAACAAACCTTGAACATAAGTGAGTTGATGGTGAGCTGCTTTGGGATCCCGATTCCATTATGCCATGGAGGCTATTCGATGTTACACTTGATAGAGGAGGAACCATAGATTATTCTCCTCTGCCTCAATCTCAGTGATTGTTCTTTTTCTCGTTGTGGCCTTATAATTATTGAACGATGTAAAAAATAATCATAAAACATCTAGGAGGGAAGCTGCTCTTGCCGTTGCCAAGATTGCGGTACAGAGATTACTTATGGTGAGGATTCACTTAGTTATACTTAGAAAATCCCCAGTACGCTAGAATGCAAAATTTTAGGGTGACCTTACGATTATGAAACACTGTATTTATCATGGTGTCGGATATCCGCGAGCATGTATCGCATTTGCGAATTTGCTGTAATTGTAGAGATCGAGAGACCAGATTTCTTCTCGTCGCTGATGGTGGCTAGATGTGGTACATTGCTCTTGCGACCAAGATCTGAAAACTTTTTCTGTTGCAGGCAGAAGAGTCAGAAGAAAACCATTAAGGTGGTTACTTTGCACGTCATTCGTGACCATCAACCGTATTTTCGTATTTCTAAAGGGGCATCACTACCACTATGTACCACCACTACAAATGATTAAGCTACCTTATCCTCCCTCGCCCATTCTCACGTTGCTGAACTCTGAAATATCGCACCGGACCTTGATCAGACGTTTAGCGAAGCAATCCATCCGTACCAATCTGATTTTTGCACTTCTCCACGCTCTTCACTGCGGCACCACTGTAAAGCTTGGTTGGCAAGATTGGGTCTTGCTCGGTTTTTAGGCCGGTGTTACAGTTTGCACACGTCACTGCAGCCACGAGTCCGTTAGTTGGCACCTAATCACCAAACTGTGTTTTTTGCGATACTTCCTCTTTCAAGGACGAACTGGAGCACCAAGAACGTCAATACCAGCACATGGTACAGCCCCCTGAGCGTATATGATCTACAGTTTAAACGTCCATTGGCTAATTGAACTCGTGGGTACTTGTTGCTGGTCCAGTGGCACAGTACTTGTTGCTGGTCCAGTGGCACAATGCTCGCCCGCCACGCGGGTGACCCGGATTTGTTTGCGGGTCGATGCACCTCAAGTTAAAGTCGTTGCCACGCGGTGTAGAATTATATACATAGATATACAGGGTGTCTCAAAATTACTTGCGCCAAGTTTAAAAAATTCATCAGAAGAGGCATATCGATTATTTTCATCTCGCGCACTATTAAATAATTGTACACACAGGTTTTCTTGTAGACTGCATCGTTATTGGAGTTAAACACCAGTATCTATGAGTTAGCGAGAGGCGATCCAAGGTGACCTGCAATCATTCGCGTGCGCGAAGAAGAAGCTGCATCTTAGAACCTTAATAAATTTCTTGATGTTCCCGTGAGCCGATACAGGTGGCCATCAAATTAAGCAGTCAAGTACGAACATTCATTCACACGCCTGTACAAGGGAGAATGGACAGCGTTTTCACGGATAGAATTATTGAAATGTTTGGTTAACAGTCTACGATGCTTCACCAGAAGGATAACAAAGCCGCTGAATATATCGAAGTCATCACTGGTGTGCATCGCTAAGGAGAAGCATCATTACCAACCCTATTACATGCAGAAGTGCCGCTTCATTCTGCTCAGCAACAATCAGCAGAGAGGCCAAAAAGTTGGAAGGTCACTAACGCGCTCCACTGGCGGCACGCTACTCATGGTCGTTTTCTGTCAGAAAATATTCGCCGTGGAGCAGATGTTGAATCGCCATAGCGATCACATTCTGGCTAGAAACATCGGCAGTGTCATCTCACGAGGAAGGATTGTTGGAATAACGGCTAACCCTGCATCAGTAATAAATTGATTGTGATTCACCGCCAATGGGGTGATGCTGCCGAATTTTGCCGATTGCTGTGTGAAGATTTGCAAGGACGTGCATATCAGTGAACGTATTGAAGCATCAGTCCAATCCCTACATTGATGTCATGCCACAGTGTTGCCAGCAAAACAGCGCTGTAACCTACGGGGTCAAATTCGTCCAAGACAAGTGCATGCTGCGAGCTGCCCGACTTCGTCGCCGCGAGGAACAGCCTTCTTACTCCCCTAATCTTGATCGCAAGACTCTTAGTCTGGCCCATGATTAAGAGCAAGGCATGTCGAGCTCGTCATACGAATCTGCAGTCATTGCAACCAGCATCAAAGAAAACCTGGGAAAAGATTTATAGGGAATACCTGCGTGCAACGTGCGAAGGTTGCAACAAGAGACTCTGGGGCTATATCAAGCAGGCGGAGGACTTTTTGAAATTTGATTGTTGCGTATTGTTGTGTATGATGTTAGTATGATTATGTTTAGATTCGATTATCATTCCGTATCCAACAGCTCAAAAGACATTGCAATAAATAGGTGCAAGTAATTTTGTGACACCCTGTATATTCTCTTCTACCAGACATCCCAACGAATCGGTATAATCTTTTTGTACTGGGGATGAAGCCCCAAATGATGGACGAGACTCATCTTGAATGGCTCCAAGCTTAATGATTTGGAGCCCAACTTACATGAGAAAGGCACGAAGAGATGCTATCGAGGAATTTTCTCCGCTTGTGTGAGCCATGCAGCATGGAGTTGTAGCGGGTCGATTTTGAAGAAAGGCGAAACCAAGTTCGTATTGAAAACTCCTGATTGTGAATCACAGCAGATCTTTTATATGGGATCGCTGGAGCATCTCTTAAGAAAACACAGCAACCTTCACAGCTGCGTGGTTTTTTGATGCCTCTGCGCTAGCACTTCCTACAATATGAGAAAGTGATTACACATCCACAAAAGATGACGAAACACGTTTACAACATATAAAATCGCTTTCGATTTCCCTCGATGAAGTTCATGAGCAGCTTAGTGAATTTGAACTGTCAATACTTGTGTCTCGCGGCTGTTGACACAAACAACCGTCAGCAGCCGCGAGACGCTATAATCTACCACTTTCATACTAAGTGCTTTCTGTCTCCTTTGCTAAATTCATTCAGAAGTGGTCATTGTGCATTATCGGGTCGAAAAATTTGTTCATTATTGATAACGAACGGCTTTTGATGAGAAAGTGTGTGAAAGGTACTGTATAACGCACACGCAACGTTGATCGTATAGGTTAAGATGTGGTTAAAGGGTTATAGTTGGTACGTTTCGCTCCGCACGCCACCGCGCGCATGAAGCGGAAGGCCTGAGTGCAGCAGGACAGCCGATAAAGCATTAGGTTCACCGCTCAACATTGAGTTGCTCCGTGAAATGCGTTAGCTACCGTTCTACAGGCTGCCCATCTTTGAAGGAGCCCACCGTTTGATATGCGCAGTGGAGTGCGGATTTGAAGTGGTGTCTGTAAACAATCACCACGGAACGAATGGCAGTGTAATCTAGCGGTCGGATTGTGTTTGATGTTGTAATAGAAATACCCAGCATCGTTTCGTATTTCTCCAGACATTCACCACACATGCTTAGAAATTCTGGGGAACGGAAGCGGTCTAGGGGTTTCGGGCTGATGATAACAACACATTGCAAGGATATTGAAATGAAATGCATTATCTCAAGTCTGGTCTTTGTGACCTCTATTTTATTGCGCATATCGTTGTTATCGGCCCTTATCAGCCGTCACCGCTTTGGGTCCCCCACCAAAGGTGTTCCCGTCCTACCCCCTACATCGCTTCTTGGAATCAACGCCTAACTGCTGCTGGGGCACGCGCTAGGGATATCGTGAAATCAGCGTTTTGGCGTCTATATCGGATCTTGCCCTCCGTTATCACTTTCTGACTCTCACCAAGCATGATCCCCTCCTGCCCTCTACATCACTTTTTGGAACCAACGCCTATTGATGCTGGGACGGGCGCTATGGATATTGTCAGATTAGCGTTTTGGCGTCTGTTATCAGATCTTGTCAGCCGTTATCACTTTTTGACACCCACCAAAAATGATCCCCTCCCGCCTTCTACAATAGACTCAAAAATGGCGTTCCACTGTTGCAGCAAAACGCACTATGAATTCCGTGACAAACAGACGCACACACACACACACACACACACACACAC
>KZ346625.1:12437-22663 GCA_002352805.1 Teladorsagia circumcincta | reverse complement strand
TTTTCAAGAAACACGTCAAAAGACTGCCCTTCACTACAACACGACTGTCGACTGCTGCCACCGCTTCCCTGGAATCTCAAACACAACCTTCTTCCCGTAAATACACTGCATTAAAACCAGAAGTACAACACCTTCCTTGTAACAGATAATACCCCTCCCCTCGATGAATTATCAACAGACGGTTGATCCTGCTATGGAACAACCTTCTGTTGATAATTTATCAAGGAGAGGGTAGCGTGGTCCCAGACGCCAATGCACCAGCTAAATCGTACTCAAAATTTTACAACAATTCTCAACCAAAGTGAACAGAAGATGAATAAAATGACAAAAATAGAAGATAAAAATAAACACATTACAGCTCAGAGATGTCAAAGCAATCCAAAACAGACCATTAAAATTCCTCCGAGAAGAAACATATACACAAAATCGGCTCTCCGACCACGGAAGGAGCCCTCTTCCAGCATCATGCAATACCGATATGTGAATATCATATTGAACAGGAAACTAAATCCAAAAGATCCAAAGAAGCAGAACGACGTAATCAACCGCCAGAACTGAAACAGATTACTTGCACTAGAACAGCATCTCTAGGTGATAAAACCTTCAATATTTCAATCAACAATATCATCATTATTATAATCAAGACAATACATTGGGAGTTGGCCACGCACGATCCGCCCCCACCACATGGCTCCCTCCGGGGTAGGTTATTTGGCACCAGACCTGTTCAGTGAGATAAAACCACTGATTTTTATAACGACTGGCCCAGAAAGTCACTATATAGCCCGTATAGCATTCAAAATGCCACTGCGATTTCCAATGGAAGTAAATGTGTGACACATCCAGAGGCATGGGCGACAATGTACAAGGCAGACATTAGCTAGCGGAGTCTCGCTGACCGCCTCGCACGCACAATACTGGACTTGGCGGTAATGGTAGAGCTCCCTGCTTTGGTTATAGAACATTCGAGAATCGCGCCGGCTAGTCAGATTACATTTTAGAGAGCCACCCGTAGAGGGTTTTACCTGAATGAGCTGTGCTCACTGAAATAGCATAACTCATTTACGGCACAGCCACCAGGGTAGTATGGAAAAAGTATTGGCCGAGAGGTGTGCTTTCTAAGATGTACTAATCATAAGCGCTCACGGATGAATGGAGGACAACCTACAGTGGGCGGGCCACGTAACGAGTTGAGCGGGATACGTCACTAAACTTCATAGGTTACGAGCGGCCCTGAGACCGGGAAAAATGGGCAAAAGTTCAAGGAAGAGGAAGATTGAACAGTAAGGGAGAGCGGAACGCTCAGCAAAAGAGCTGAGGATTCTCATCAAGCCTCGTAATTCAGTCCCTAGATGACCCGAAAACCGAAAGTAGTGATTATAGTCTAACGAAGGAGGGTCTGGGAATTTCTGTCAACCCAGTTTGACTATTCGGCGATTTGTCCAAGCTCTTACACATGCGCACTATTACACTATCTACATATACAGGTGTTTTGATTTCCCTTACAAAGCTTCGTCCTAGTACTTCACAAGGCCTATGCTTTTCCATCTACGCTGTCACAATAAGTTGAAAAAAACCTTGCACACGAAGAAGAATGGGAGGTAAGTGCCAATGGTGGACGGGACTTGCACAGAGGCGATCGAAGCTAAATTCGACAACTTGTATCGCCTTATCCATATTGCCAAAAAGCCGTGCTGTGCGGACAGTAGCGTGCGGAGGGAAACTGCTCCACGAAAAGAAAAGTTAAGAAAAGTAAAAGCAAAAAAAAGAAGAAAAAGAAAACGATTAAAGAAAGAAGACATCTAAATTTTACCTGATATCGCTTTACAATCAAATCCCAATTGAAATATAGATGAAATGGTGTGATAAAGTCGAGTTGCTGAAACATATTCCTTCGGATATTGGGTAGAAACAAGAAAAAATGTGATAAAAAAAATCATAAAACAGAATTCCAGAAACAGCCACTCGATGGTTATAAGAAGGATACTTAACGGAAACTTGCCTACTGAATGGCTGAGTCTGTGAATTTCATTCCAAAGTAGGGCGGCTGTTAGCGTAAGGGCCTCTAGGGGAACCCCTCATCATCTGCTGTGAGCCTGATGTTCTCACAGCAAAAAGCGGAAGATCGCTCTATGTCCCTGCGACCCATACTCCTGTTAGTGTGCAGGAAATGAACTCACCACTGCCATAGTTGTTAGGATGCAGGCGGTCGTGTACGCCCGTGTGATAGGGGGCATGTCCATGTAAACATCTACGAGATTTTGCATCTGAACAGGATGGTCTATATGTCAATAGCCTCGAAAAGGCATAAAAACTGCTCTACACGACGTCCATCCTACCCTTCAGTCACATCTCATCAGCTTTCAAACATCCTTTCATTGCAAAAACCTCTACGTGAGTATTTCTTTTCAGAAATTGAATCACCTTTCAAGAAAAGTTTCAAAGATTGAGATTAGGTCTAACAACCTGGTATTACAAAGAGAATACCATTTTGAAAAAAAAATGTTTTTTTCAGTCACACCAATACAAGAAGAAAATTGACCTAATCGACTTCATGGAATAACTCATCAGTTTCAACAAAATCTACAGAAACTCTTTCGAAGACAAGAAACTAAATAACAAACTCAACAAACTGGGTGTGAAAGCACCGGTGCCAGTAATAACTGTCTCACATAGCTGAATTGTTCTATGATATCAGAAACTTATTGAATAACTATATAAATACATTTTTAATCAACACGTATACTTTCTACCAGCCTATTAATAACCAATACTGACCTAACTATGATAGATCTTACAGTAATACAATGATCGACGACAGCAAACAGGAAAGATCTGGTACTGCGGAAAAAAAACAGAGAAAGCGAGAACATCGGGACTGTCCTGACGGCACCTATACTCAGGGATCAGATCAGGACTAAGGTAGTTAGACTAAGTCATTTCCTTCACGTGATAACAAAAACAGCTCAGCAAAAAAATGAAAATAAAGAACCGTACCATCGAAAAAAGCAATCAAACAGAGTGCAAAGCCATCAAAAGCCCTCTATGGCGTCAAAATTGTGCTCTTATCACTTGCAGCCAATTGCGTAAGTAGCTTATTCAAACGGTTCACCATACCACTGGTGTCCTTCAGAAGACCTGACGTGATCAGAGCATTATCGTAGATCTGAAAGATATTCTTGGTCAATCCGTGTAAATATTCCGGTTGGTTCTGATGAAACTGTGGAAAAATGAAGTCAAAAATCCACTTCAACCGCAATAAGCTATTTCCAAAAGAAGCAATGTTACCGCCATGCGGAAGTTGCCACAAGAATGCTGAGTAATGGCCATAGTTCGCCGCAGATGGGGCCGAACCCTCATCTACCGCATCTCGTTCTCATCTTAACGAGACATGCGGGTTCAAGTCCGCCCGCCTGGGCAACGAGTCATTCTTGTAATGATAGAGCTTTTCTTTCCTTACAAGCAGTGCAACCATCAAATAAAATTGCCGACCTGTGAAACAAGAAGTTCTGCTGTTTTTGGATCGGTTCTCTTCATATTGTAGAGACTTCTAATCAACGGATGCGATAGATTCACATGAAGGCATGGTTGAAGAAAGACCTAAAGACATTTACTTCTTCTAATTAAGCTTTTCAAATAGAACTAATGAACGGGAGGACGTGAACATTATTTACCAGGTGCTCCATATCTTTGATTTCACCAGTCCGTAGCAAATGCCTTGCAGCACCCATTTCATGCTTGATTGTCAACATAACTGGATGTTCACTAGGTCGGTGATTTCCAGAGATATCATAAACCTACAAAAGAATACTGCCATTTTAATTCACAACAGTGGACTGGAAGATGCTCCATAGAGTAGAAAGGCTCACTTTCACAGATCCTAGCGTGGTCTTAATCCAATCAAGCAACTCCTTCTTGTTGATGTCACGAAACTGCTCTGGAAATAAAGCATATCACAAAAAGCAAGAATGAACAGAACAAGCATTAGTCTACAAGACCCACTTGTATCCGCCTTTTCCGTGTCTGTAGATGCAGCACTCTCAGCCCACTTCTCAACTCCAACCAAACTCTTCATTTGAAATTGTCCCAACGACAGGAATACCACCTAGAAATGAAGGAATATTTCAAAGACACCCTGACGATTGCCATGTTGATTCAGACCATGAAGTAGCAGAGTATCTGACCTCATCAGCTGGTTCGTATAAGAAGAGAACCTCCTTATTTTGAGATTTGATCAATTCGTAGTACGGAGATGACTCGGCGAGCTGTCGACTAGAGTAACACATCAAATGAGTGAGAAAATATTATGTCGAAATGAGATTATTAATTATACAGTATTAAGGGCAGGAAACTGCACGAAGGGTAAGTCTGTGACTGAAGGCTGTGGTAGCAGTAGAGCAGGTTACCTCGGGGAAAACATGTAGTATATGTCTTTCTGATCTTCTTGCATCCGTTTGCAGTACTCGGTGAGATTGGTGAGCACACCAGGTTTGTGGTTTGAAGATTCAAATAGCAATAATTTAGCGATCTCCTCCTACAAACAATCTAACAACAGATAAAAATTCACTAAAGAAAAACTAATATGGTGATGATACGGATTGGGAATAATGTGAAAATGGTAAGGAGGTAGATAAGGTCATGTAACATACCAACCTTGTTCCCCTGCTCCATCTCCGTGACAATGCCTTCTTTAAAGTAAATGCTATACTGCTTATAAAACTCTTCATATTTTTCGTGATCTTTCTTCATTTCGTTTTGCAAAAAGCTGAGTATTTTGTCGGTTAGAATCTTCCTCAATTTCCTGAAAGGTGGAAAATCTACAACAAAAAAGGAGTCGACAGTGAAATGTTCCGCAGAGTTAAGCGAATGCAACAGACCTCAAAACAGGGTTATTTTGCAGCATCTCTCTACTTAAGTTCAACGGAATGTCTTCAGAGTCGACCACACCCATTATAAAGTGTAGATAACTGAAAGGAGCACATTTTTTTATGTAGAATTTGGCGTTCAATGTTTCAAAAAGCGTTTCCCACGCTCCTAAGACTTGACTCTCAATGAAAAACGAGAAGTAGGGTAAACGGAGACACTACTGCAAAGTTTTCACGTTTTTAAGTTTCACAAGAGCACTAATCCATGAGCGAAATTTTTGCCTCAGGTCGGACTAGAACCACTACTTTCTCTTTGTCAGCTGCATGTTGCGCTACTGGGACACGGACTCGCTCTAACTCAGGCTTTTCTTTGCCTTCATTTTCACCAGGAAAGCTGAGTCAGGGCGGAATGGTGCCCCGGTTGCGTAGTTTGTAATGCACCTGCCCGGTAAGCGAAAGGTGCGGGTTCGGCCCTGCCCGAGGCGAAAGTTTTGTTGATGACTTAGCATTTTTCTGAAACTTTCGCAAGCGAACCGCGGCGAAAAGAACAGCTAACAAGCACGAAAACAATCAAAACAAATGCTACTGCAGACAAATACAACCATAGCTAGTGAACTGCTTTGATCAACAAGCGGTTAAAAAGATTTTCGCAGGTTGCAGAGCAATTCCATGTACTAACAATAAAAAATGAAGAAAGCAGCTAAAACGTAAAAATAGAAAGGAACACAAGCGAAAAACAAGAAACAAAGACTTATACGAAGGAAACCAACTTTGGCAAAAGTTCGACAGCGTTCGGCTTGATCAGCACTCTCTTAGCATACAACGACAAGCCACATTCCCTGTTGTGCGCATGTGCAGCATACTCGAGTATTGAGAATTTATGCTGAGGTATGTACAGCACGGATCGTAACGAGACTGGTGTGTCGGTCTGCAATAAAAAAAGCTCAAAAAAGTTAACAATGAGAACAGTGAGTTTTGATGGAGTGACCGAATAGCCCATAATCAAAAAGGAAACAGCACACGAACTTTATCAGTTAAGAAAATCACCTTGTAATGAATGGTGTAGCTTGGCCTATGGAGAAAGTCTGACTTCTTTTGCTGTTTCGCCAATTGCCTGTCGAGAAAATATATGAAAACTATGCAATAAAAAAGTAGTCAACCAAAAGAATCGAGAGCATAAATCGAAAGAGAACGCACTGGAAAAACGTTTCATGCATCTCCTTGGTGACGTCCTTCGGCTGCAATGTCCATATGGCATTCAAGCTATTCACTCGTTCCCCATTCAGAAGAATCGGGGCGGCGACAAAATAGGAGTATTTATCGATTATCTGAAATGATTTCATGGAAATGCTGTAACGCGAATCTGGAATCATAATTGATAGTTTGAGCTTAAAAATGATAGTCACTAATCGACCGTCTTCAAATCAAGCATACAGTTGTGGCCAAAAGTGTCCACTACAACGAATCTTCGCGCATTGTTTCTTCTCACTTGAACAATTTACTTCAATTGTTGATTTACTATGGCGTTTAGCATCTGACTACCTTGAGTCTTGAGATTTGAAATGTCAAAAGGAAAAACATGCAGAAGAGTAATGGATGGAAACCGTTGCGGCGGACACTTCTGACAGCCACTGTATTCTGAACCATATTGCACCCTAAACTGAAAATCACTACCTCTTTCACTTTTTCAGCTTTCGAGAAATCAGCCGAATCACCAGCTTTCAAATGAATTTGGACGCGAGTACCAGTTGGCAGGCCACTCTCTTCAGATATTTCATAAGAGTTATCGCTGAAGTATTACAGTAATACTGACTAGAAGTGCTGGTGTGCATGTTTAGATCCGGAAAGAGCTTCGAAAAAATAAGGACTACAAGCTCAATAATAGAACTTCAGAACAACTGCTTGAGAAGGAGTAAGTGCATGCATCAATCACTTGCGTGTCATAGAAACATTACGACATCGGTACTTGGGCGAAATCGGTACTGCGAGTTCGAGAAAGAAACTGGAGAATTTTCCGTTTCTTTAGACACATTTACCGCCCCCTCCCCCTTCCTCTACCCCTTGCCCCACCCCGCTGTCGTTCCGGAAATAAAAAGTGGGTGGGCTTTTTTGTGGGCTTTGTCGACTTGTCTCAGAATCAATACTATGGAAGCCATTATGATGAGAGTGGTGGTCTCAATGATGGGGGGTTGGAGGTCGTACCCAGACCCCACTAAAAGGGAGGGGGTCGTAAAATTTTTGAAATCTGTGCAACGTATGGTTGACCTTGATAGTCACAACGGCAACGCAGATAGGTTAGAGCGTTTCAAGCAAAGTATAATCCTGGAATAAGCTTTCAGAACACTTTCCCACCCGTTCCAAGTCCATTTCAATCCTTGCTGTTCGGCTGCGCCGACCTTCTTTGTGGTGACAACTACTGATTCCGCTACCATGAACGCAGAATAGAATCCCACACCAAACTGACCAATGACAGCTTCTGCGTTGTCCTTATTCTAAAACGTAGACGACATGAAAATTGGAATTGATTGCAATACAATGAGAGTGATACCTTCTCAATGAAATCTTTGCTGCCAGACTTGGCTATTGTTCCCAGACATTCAAGCAGATCTTCGCGATTCATTCCAATGCCAGTATCCTCAAATGTGATCGTGCGGTTAGCCTAAATACGATACAGTTTTGTCACATCTAAGATATGAACGATAAGTTTCAACAGAATTAGAATCACCTCATCAGTAATGACACGAATTTCGCTTGGTCCTTCTGCGATTTCTCCCGTCAACTCGGCGCATCTTCGCTTTTCCAACGCATCCGATGCGTTGGAAATGAGTTCACGGATGAATACCTGAACGCGTACATTTCACAAATCACACGATCCGACATACTTCGTTTTCATGAAAATTTTCCTTCTTATTACACTGTGCTTCCCACCGCGAAACATGTCGCAAATGCAGACTTGGCAACAAACGTGGCATCAGGTAGGACCGAAAGCATCAAAAAACCACAGTGACATCGGTTCTTTAAAGAGAGTTTCAACACGTGTTACTCACTCTGCAATTGTCGCCATGTGTCAGTGTTATGAACAAAGTTCGAGTTAGGCCAACAGGATTATGGGCATCATGGAATCATGGATCCCTTCCGAGGAATGTGTTTTCAAAGTATCTTGAGAATCCAATGTGAATTTTTCTAAGGGTAGGGTCTTATTTTACATTTTTCGAGAGTAGAGTGAATACGTATCGATCGCGCGGGCGCATGATCGACACTTATCTACTCTGCACTCAGATTGCAAACCGAAGCCAACTGGAGCAAAAAGCCAAATTTCAGTCATTTGAGAGCCAAAACCCTGGCTTGTATCTATTACCCGCCATCGGCTGTTAGGTATGCTTCCCCGCAGAGAGACCCATCTCATGCTCTTCCCGAAAGCTCTCGGGAAAAGGCCATGCATACCGCTTCTCGGTGATATCTCCCCGTCTGCCTGTCAATCGGGAAGACATCCTCGAAAACCGGTGGGATGACCTTTCCCCGTGAGCTTTTGGGAGAGCATACCTTACCAGGATGATCCCTCTCCTATTCAGGGTAGCATTCCTTACGGCCCCTGAACGATGATTTTATTCAAGCCGGCCGTCCCTAAAACGTTGAAGAAAAGTCTGCTGATAAACGTCAAATACTGCCAGAATCATAAACGGGCTTTCAAAAACCGCTAGTAGCTACCACTAGGACTAAGCCCAGAAAGGGGAAGCCCCAGAAACGACACGGAGAACAAAATTTGCACTTATCCTCCCCCAGCATCCTTTCCCCTGCCTGCCTGGCCCCAAGTTCTGTATGAGCTCACTCAGGGCGCATGCATAGTCGGTCGTGCGACTGAGCGATCGTAACTGTCGCACAGCGTTGGATGCGTATCGATCGTCAGACCTGCTGCAGTATTCGATGATCGATACTCATCTAATGCTATGCGACAGTTACGATCGTTGCAGCCGACGACCGACTATGGATGCGCCTCACTCCAATGCTCCCCCCCCCCCCTAAACGACATAAGCGCCCAAGATAACTAGCAGAAGCGGAAAACATGTACTAGTCTAAATGTACCTCGCTATTGGAGTACAGAGATTTCGCAACAATATCCATTAGATTTTTTGTTTCTGCTTGGAATTCATGGCGCTCAGCAGCTGCATAGAAACGTTTCTGAGTGATGACTTTCCGTTGAAAAGGCGTCTCCACGACGCTCAACGGACGCACAGCCACAGCTCGTGCATGCCGAGTACTGCAAAAAGCGACTCGCCGTAATGCATGCCTGGCTGCCCACATCCTGAAACCAAGACCAGTCTCTGGTGTGTGAAATAATGAAGAAAACGGGCAGATGGTGTTCGCAGATTTAAATTTCGAACTTTGGCTTTGCGCAAAACACTATTCACACATCAAGAAGCCATGAGATTTCTTATAATGAAACAATAGGTTAAAGAGGAGTATAACGCTTACCCGAAGAAACGTGCTTACGTTGATTCAGTATGCTGACGTAGTAACACTGACAAGTTGTCCCGGCTCAGACCGCATTTAGCATACGGTAGCGCCATTTTAGTGCAGTTACGTGTAAGGCACCCCCTGGACGTCTGTTTATCAAAAGGTAACCATCCGCTATTCATAACGGATTTGAGCGGTTGTATATGGATTGATTACTGGCTATTGCTGCTACCGTAGTTGGAGTGGGCTATGGCGACGCGGCTGTTGGTCTGTGTGAAAGCTCAGAGCCCTGGGATGGGGAAAGTCTCGGTGCAAATCAACTTGCGTTCCCCCCCCGTGGAGTTACGTACCCCTCCCAGACTGGTTTTGGGGGTTCTCACTATTGTGCCTCCGCGCGGCTTCTTCAAATGCAGTGGCACAGCCGTTTCCTGGGCTCCATGGAAAAGCTCAGTTTTTCATCATCTTCCAACTAGAGTTCAAAGAACACATTCCATTCAGCGAATAAAGTCCATAATAATCTCCTTTGTAAACGAATCGGAAAAATCTGCCACGGCAACCGAGGAGTTCTCGACGGATCGCTGGCCATTACGTTCTCTGAAGCACTGGTTAGGGGGAGCTCGCATAGTCACAGCTAATGTCTCCGGGAATCGATGTAGTCGATTCCCGTTCCCGTACCAAATCAATTGATGGTCTCTTCAATGTCCACCTGTTCTATTTTGGTTCAGTTGTGCGCTTGAACTCCGCTTTATTATTTGGCCATTTGGCATTGTACATACTCTCATGTAAGGAACCAACTAACTATCCACCACTGAATCGATTCAAGAAATTCTGTAGCAACATCAGACTGGAGCAATAACGGTGGGTCTGCTTGAGGCGACCTACCGCAATTGCTACTCTCTTGACGGC
>KZ346622.1:21721-33719 GCA_002352805.1 Teladorsagia circumcincta | reverse complement strand
GTTTTTGCTGAGCGGCCCCGCGAACCTCGAAACTGTGGTGAAGAAATGGTCCAAAGTTCAATCCCCGCTGGTGACAAATTTTTGCAATCTATGTTAGAGCATCCAAATTGTCACCAACTTGCTAGGATGACATGTTAATAGAAGCCGGTGCCATTTGGACCAATTTGGATGCTCTAACATAGATTGCAAAAATTTGTCACCAGCGGGGATTGAACTTTGGACCATTTCTTCACCACAGTTTCGAGGTTCCCAAAAGCGTTAAGGAAAAATGGACCATAGACCTGCATTCCTCGCATGAGCCTCCACAACATGCAAGAAATCATTTTGGAAAAGCGCTCCACGACCTGAAAGACCCTCCTTGTAAGACCTGTTTCCTCCTTTTTCAAAAGCGCTATTCGCCCTCTTACATGGCAATGCGCGAACCCCTCCTATGTCGAGGAGTTCCTAAAATTGTCTCACTTTGATTGGATGTGTACCCTACATATTTGAAGGGATTATTTTATTCTAGCTTTTCGTTTCTAAAGTATAATTTTTAGAACAGCGAGTTTTCAGCAAATCTTCGCTGTTTTCTACGACTTAGAAAACAGTGAAGATTTGTTGCAAACTCGTTTCTTCAAAAATGGGCTATACATACACTTACGCTTGCCGAATCAGGAGCTGTCTGACATCGGCCTTATGCTGAGGAGTGCCTGCGTCTACGTCTAGGAATACAGGGGGAGGTGGCAATAAATTAAAGCCATTCCCTCCCCACATTCAAATGGATTTAATCACACTTTTATAAATTCAAACCGAATGCTTCTAACTTAGAATCGGGAAGCCCATTCCATTTCATACAAAAATATTTACAGTGGCCGTGTAGGTAGACGGCATCAGGAAAAATTGCTCCGAAAACAAGGTGCACCGGTAGAGCTCAATGGGGTCCTCAACGGATCGTGCTTCATTCGTTTTCTGGAGAGCGGTTTTCGAGGGGATTTGCATGTCCAGAGCTAGGTCTCTAGGAAACTATCCAACGGGTAATCGATTCGAGAAATCATGTAAGAGCTTCAAGCTAGAACAGTTACGGTAGGCCTTCTTGAGCTTGACGACGGCGGCAGATGACGTCATTTCTGAAAACGGTCAGGGAAGTGAAGGAGGGCTAGCGGCTAGCGTCTACTAATAGTGGAACATTTGAGGAATATATTGCTGAAAAACTACCGTCAACGACGGCAATCTCCGCGAAGGAAAAAAAAAGGCCGAAGTGTGACTTGGGCAGAATGTCCTTTTTTGCCCCCCCCCCTGTATGTTGCATGCACGGCGCATCCTTGACAGCTCGACGATGTGTTCGCCGATTGCAAATGCAGTTTTTCCTGGTCGGAGCCTTCCAGAATATGACTGCAAACATTTCAGCGTTCATGATGTTCTCACGTTATCGTACCATCTGGTACGTTTTGTATGGTTCTTCATGTCTGGGTCTATCGGTTTGCTGTGCTCTCTTCGCTGACTTCGTCTCGCTTTTAACACTTCACATAGTCTGTTTTGACGTCTATGCTTCACGGTGAGGATTTTTTCATTTTTTGTTTTGAATTTTCGACATCACCGCTTTTCCTCTGATTCTTGGCATCAATTTTCGTCATCGTATTGTACCCACTAAAATTCAAAATGTTACCGTCTTGTTGCTTTCCAATAATTCGCTATTTCGATTTCTTGATCACGAGCCAACGATAAGTGTGTATGTCTGTTTTCTCTCCTCCTCTAACTGCCACCAGTGGTTATTTACGTTGTCATATTGAGTAGTTGATAAGATAGCGTGTGGTGGTGGGAGTCTACCTACCGAGTTCACCAGCATTCTGTATTTGCATTTGAACTGTTGCGGTTGTACTATTTCAATTGCTGCTGAAGTTTCATCATTCAATTCCTCACCGCTTATTCTACTTGCCTGTACTACTATCGATGATCTCTGGAACATCGTCTCCATCAATCGGAAATGCAGAAATCTGATGAGACGGCCAGCTTACTGACCTCGGACACCCAGTCTGTGACATCGTATGGTGGCACTAGTAATGCACCCAGTGCTGACGACACTCTTGATGCTGTGGATCCAATCACCCTCTCGTGGAGAGACCTACGGTGCGTTCATTATCAATTTTTTACTTATATTTACTTATATATTATAGAAAGTCGGCGCTATCGCAAAATACGGGGGCATCTTTTATGGACCGTGGCGCTCATGTCCTTTGGGGTGGGGGGGGGGAACACTGAAGTTAGTGAGTCAATTATTGTGCTTGGTACCAAGCCTTCGGCAATGGCAAGATCCTGGATTGAAGATGTAAGCAATATGTTTTCTCCTGGCGTTCCTCCCTGTCCTAAGCTTAGTCCTAGTGTCACCATCGGTCCTTCTGTGATGTCCCTCCCCCCAAGGACATGAGCGCCTGGACCGTTCATGGGTGGCGATCATACGTACGATCAGGCGATTGGTCAATTAGGCAATGATTCAGAATTAAGAGTATACGAATCGATTAGGCGATTAGGCGAGTAAGCGAGTAGGCGAGTAGGCGAGTAGGCGATAAGATGACGATACCTATCGATTGGGCGTTTAGGCGATTAGGCGAGTAGGCGAGTAGGCGATAAGGAAGGATATGTATTGATTCGTTGCTCTGCGCATTGAGCGATCGCCTACTCGCCTTCAACGTTCTTTGGGCGGAGCAATGTAATCAATACGTATGTAATCTTCACCGCCTAATCGCCTAATCGTCCACTCGTCTAATCTCTTAATCGATCCGTATATTCCCCTTATAGACGGATCGCCTAATAGCCTAATCGCCAACCATGAACGATCCATTAAGGATAGGCCCAGAATGATGCAAGAACTCTTGGAAGATGAAAGTTGCTAATTCACCCTGGAGTCTCTCCTCCCTCGCCTAAGATTTGGTTCCGATTTTAATAAAAAGAAGATGTTCTACTTGGTTTTGAATATACTGCCACCATGATGGCGCCGTATCTTGCGATAGCATCAGAAAGTCTTCAGGAATGTGATTGTGCCTAATTGCTATCGTACCTTATGAAGTTGCTACTTTTCGTTGACACAGTCTAATGGCTTGACTGAATCATCGTCGTCTTTAGGAGGGTAGTGGGTGCGGTGGGATAGGGTGCACAGCTATTAAGCCATTCAGAACCAACCCAAACATTTCCATTCTTATACTCCTTTTGAAGGTAAGCGAACCAGCCCTTTTGGCGCTTCTGCTGGAGCAGTATGCTGAATGTTGGGGATGGGATGGGTCTTCGAGGTCGACGGGCTACTTGAACCCTGTCGGTACGGTAGGAGAGTAAGCGGTGCAGCTACGCCCAACCTCCGCCAAAGATACTGGTTTACTTACCTAAGGGCAAAGCCTCGGAGAGATGACGGATCTGCAGGTCCGTCCTCTCTCCAAGGCTTAGTTCTGAGGTAAACATCAATTTGAGGCGGTTTAAAGGACAGGACCAAGTTGAAGTGGTCCGTCGACCGTCGGAACCCGATCCCCTCTCCAACATTCAGCATACGGTCCCAGCAGAAACGCCAAAAGAGCTGGTCTGCTCACCTCCTCGCTTTGTCCCCCTTCTTGAGCAAGCAAAAAAGTTCACCTACTCCGGAGCTTCCTCCTCGACATATTTGGATCACTGTGGCTGAGATGAACTCCTGCCCCCCCCCAACTACATTTGCGCCTGCTACTCTGCTACTCTTGAGGGCCAGTGAGCCGTGAACCGTTGATGTGGATCTTCTTGACATGTCGCTTTACATTATTTCTCGTGTTCTCATCTTTTTGAAACTCACAATTCTTATCGTAACACAGCTATATGACGAGGGTGTTGTACTGTCATGTTTTTCCCAAATATGGGAACTGCTGGGATCAGCTATGCTACAAACCAGTGATAGTGCTCTCGTGATAATTCAAGGTGACACTTTTTTGATAGCAGTCGATATCGGGTACTCTTATGATTGCAAAGAAAAACATAAATGCACTTCATGGACGCATCTCGTCTGCCTGGCAGAATTCCTACCAACTACTTGTGAAGGTAATGTCGATTAAGGCTGAGCATCGCAGGCGACGTAAGGTGGAAAATATGGGTGTTGTTGACAGCTTTTATAGACGGACCTCCTCCCATCTCAGAAGACCCTGTATAATTCAGACCACATTCATATTCCACGAATTGGAAGATTATGAGATTAGTCGACAGTGAAAAGATAAGTATTGATTGGGGACCCAGAAGATTGGAGACTCCAGATTTCGCCGTGAAAATTAGATAGGTTTCGGTTGAAATAGCTGGAGATTAGCAGATCACGGTATTGGAAGACTAGGAGATTGTGCTGAACGGATCACATACGTATGGACCTTTTCGACCAGGAACACGTAATCGCCTAGACTCCTATTCTCACAGCCATTACGTGTCTTATTTACTCAGCCGAATTTCGTGCTATCCTAATACTCTGTCGTATAATTTCCAAATTTTTTCAAATCGTAAAGTATGAACGCGGCCCTACAAGCTCGCTCCGCTCTACGGTATAATTCACACAAGAAAATCAAAGTGAGGGGAAATGCGCGACGATTTTGTCTTTAGATGAAGCACCGTCGCAGTTATACCGCTATATCTCGTCTTTTTGCGTTTGAGATAAACCCAGACAGCTTCCAGACCCACACAAGGCCCGATTGTTTCCTACTTCTGTTTTGACCTGTCTAGCTTTTCCACTTACAATGAGGGTCTTTCAGGGCAAGCCGCGCTTTTTCAGAACGATTCTTTGCATGTTGTAGGGACGCATGTAGGGAACACAAAACCATGTTTCATTTTCGCTGAACAATTCTAGTAGTACCAAGAAAGAAGCATAAGGTACTGTTAATGGTTCTTTCCCAGTGGCGACTAAATTTTGCATTCGGGTTGGCGCCCACGGGTTGGTGCCAAATCGCGCTAAATGTCAAAATTAGATGTCACATACATTGTAAGTGCCATTTTGAAACCAACAAGTAGCCGCCAACTTTGATTGCAAAATTTAGTCGCCGCGGGGGACCGAACCATGAAGAGTATCATTCACCACCTTTGGTACTACAAAAACCGTTCAACGAGAACGAAGCATGTTTTTGTGATCATATATGTGTTCCTACAATATGCAAGAAACCATTTCCAAAAAGCGCAGCTTGCCCTGAAAGACCTCACTTGTCAGTTTCGCCTACCCACAGGTGATTTTTCTGAGATTCCTTGATTTGTTATGCTTATGCTCTCCTAATTATCCTGAATTCTTTCGCTTTCAAAACTTTTTGCATCTCTCTCGGCATCATGTCTCCTCCTTTTTTCGGTATTTCGTACTCACACCGTTCCTCTAGCTCTGTTCGAAATCCAGCTCTTGCTATCATAATAACCCTTCTACTAAAGTGGCCATTTCTAATCTGGCTGATGACACCAGCTCGCCAATTTCGCCTTGTCAGGGTATGCACGGTGACCGGTTGGTAACTGTCAATACTGGCTGATTGAAGCTAAATTCATGTGTCAGTGGCTTATAGGCAGTGATTACGATAGGTTCTGAATGGGGTTTAAAAGGACATGGGGTGCTCAATAGCACGCTAGTGACAAAAAACAGAAAATCCGTCAAAAAAAAAAACGTAAAACGAGAGCCTCTTGTGTGGCCGTTGATTTTCGATCAAAGCGTATGATCGAGTTTGCCGTAACGCGTTCGATGGCACCTTGCCAAATCATACTCTAGCCGAGTTGCAGCAGTTGTGCCGCTGCTGGCAACACAGCTTGTTCAGATCACAAACTGAACTAAAGGGCGAGGCCCTTTAAGGGTGGGGCGATTTTCGAGTACTACTTGGCAACCAGCGCACCTTTCTCGTGATGGCGGTATATTTGGTTCCTTGGCAGCCAAATCACTGTTTCGCGTGCGCCTTCCCCGATGTGTTCCCTTCTTATCGTAATCGCTTCGTTCACGTATCAGGGTTGCGTAATCACAGGCACAGTATCATCATGCTATGGAAAATTTCCCAGCTTTTAGATTTGATATGAGATTTATTTTTTCCTCTTATACAGGATCAGATAAAGAGACTCAAATTCGTTACTGTAAAATATAATAGCAGGCAGTGGATCAGATTGCACGCTTCTCTCCAACCTGCTGAATCCGATAGCTGTTCAAAGGTAAATTGAACAATACTTCCGTCTTTCAGGGTATCTGTCGCTGGAAAAGGACGAGAATTGCTCCAAGGAGTTAGCGGTATAGCCAGACCTGGAGAGCTTCTAGCTCTTATGGGAGCGAGGTATATTTGACTTTTTTACTTATCGGCAGAATAGATGATTATTTAACAATTGCTACATTAAGTTTGAAGGGTCATTTCGCAATAAAGTTGTTAGGGGGATCCCCTACTGGAGTGAAGTGATTGGGTCGGCATCCGCAGAAGTAGTGCCAATATCGCGACTCTAGAGTGCGCTGCAAGGGCGGTAGAGATGTGTTCACCCTGGTTGCGAATGGTTGTGAGCGCTGTCACAATGAAGTATAGAGGGGATGTCTGCGTTCCCTCGTCCTATGTGCTCTCTCTCTCTATTCTTTCTCGTTGGCGTTCACTGTCTCTTCTTTGTCGGACGGTTCACCTTACAAAAGGATAATATCTTGATTTTTATGTAAACTGAGACCCCGAACTTATGAGTCGTCCCTCCCCGGCAGCGATCGGAACGGCAATTGGAAGTGTGAGAGAATGTTCTGGTATGAAGGGTTTTTTATGTATTTCAGTGACTCGAATTTAGATGACCTCCGCTTAAAAGAGTTTTCTTCAAAGTGTTATGGGGGGTGGGCAAAATTCTCTTGTGATGAAATCTTGTTTCTTGCTTTTCACTAATCGTAAGTGCGTGCTTAACTCCTACCGGGTTGCATTCAGTAGCTGATTACGGCAAAGCATTGACGTGTTTTTGCTTCTGTTGACTGTAGACGAGAGATAAAGGCAATTTAATCGGTGGACGCTCATGGCCTTGGGGGAGGGGTTGAATCAGTAAATAGCCGATGGTTGGTGACACTAGAACCGAGCCCAGGATAGGGATAGTTTATCAACTCCACAGAGTACACAAGTTCCTCACACTCCCCTCTCCCCCAAGAATCCGTTCCACTCTCTAAGGCTTTATCGCAAGTACCGTAAGTTGCTCAGCTGCTCGATTGTCCCCCCCCCCTAACGACATGAGCGCCTAATCGGTGTTCCTTATTCTCTCGCTACTGTACCGTACCCTCTGCAACATTTGGAACCTTTGAGGTGTTCCAATGCTCATCTAGCCTACCTAGTTAATATAGAGGAAACGAACGGGAGTGTCTGGACTTATTTGGAGCTTTTTGTTTTCTTTGTGGAGACTTTTCGTATTACGCAGCGCTTGAGCTAAAAAGGAGCTGCAAGTGCTGACCTTTTGAGTGTGAATCATGGAATGTTCCGATAGTGCTTGCATTTTTACGTTCAAGGTATTATCGTAGTTTTTTCTTGCTATCTATCAAGGACATGAACCGTGATATTCTCTTTTTGAATGCCTTCGCGTACGCGAGTTACCAAGATTGCATTCCAGAAGTTGTGCGTTATCGTTGTACCAAACAGGTTACGTACACCGGTTAGCAAAACTTAAAATCAAAAATTCAGCAAAATTGATGTTGTAATCCCACTCAAGTATGAAAGTAGGGATGGGGGGTAGGGTAAGTGGAGAAAAAAAGGAAAGAAAATCGTGATATACCAGGAAATACGAGCCTACTTGCTCTACACCGCAGAGAAGTATAAGCGGTAGGCAGGGCGATGGGAGATAACTAATCTGGCCGAGAGTGGCCAAAAGAATTCCGAGTAGAGAGAGCATGGCAGATCAACGTGGTGACGCAGATAAGATATCGAACGGTGGGCGGACAATGTTTGGTTTGGTGGAGTCTGTTAAAAATCTCTAGCGCCTAGCGTTTTAGTGACACGTTTCGATGCGTAAAGGTGGCGCGACCCATGCAGTGTGGGACAGCACACCTCTGTCTGAGGGATCGACTACTTCAGTAAGGCTGAGTTCAGAGCTTGCCTTCAAAGATGGGATAGATGAGATATCATAAGGTGTTAACAATTCTATAGACCTTACGATGGTTCCTTTTATTTCCCCTTAATATTGTACCGTATTAGTTCTTTCTGTTTATGGTTACGTCTATGCGGGCTATGATACTCGGCAGTAACATATCACGGGAATGTGATATTCGTCACTCATCCCCTTTGAGCAGCACCCCCAGATTGATTTGAAGGGGTAGAAGCGATCAATAATGAAACTGTGGATGTCGAGTTGAGTGCAAATGCAAAAAGAAACAAAGAAAACTGCCGATGAAACTCTCAAACAAGGACTCCTCTTAGAGTAAGGGACGGGCGTGTCGGACGAGTTGTCTGAACTGGCCCGCATTAATGTTAACAAAGGCACCAATACAAACAAAGATATGATAATTAAATGGCCTAAGCAAGTGAAAACAATAAAAGTACAGCCAGCGTTCCTTCGAATGCGCGCAGTTCACACGCAATCGCGCAAGGACCACGCAGTCGCGCAAGGAGGCGCAGCCAACATCATTCGTCCGAAGGCCAAAAGTAGTGGTCAAAAGCGAGCTTTGTAAGACTCTAGCGCCGTTGTCGCGCACATTTGAGCCGCCACAACGGCATATCTGTGCTACACATGAGGTGCTCTATCCCACCCAATGGACGTTCTTCGAGTTGACTTCTGCTGAGGATGTTGCTTTAAGTTTTGCTCATAAGTGTAATACGGAGGAGGGAGGGGTATTGCAGCCCTTTGACCGTAGCTGTGAATTCACCTGAAACTTTTGGTTTTTTTTGACTTTGCAATGATGGCTAAAATAGTTGGAGAAGTGTACCCTCTTGTTTTCAGTGGTGCTGGTAAAACAACATTACTGAACACATTTCTTCATCGGAATCTTAAGGGGCTTCATGTGGAGGGACGTGTGGAGATCAACGGCAATAAGGTGCGTATTTCTTCGTTATCCTCTGTTCCTGCTTCTTCCGTGGAGATCTTATCAATTCATACTGCTCTCAGATTGGCCGAGGCATAACTGCCATATCGGGATATGCCCAGCAAGAGGAAATGTTTGTCGGCACTTTAACAGTTCGAGAATACCTATCTATTCAGGTAGAGAAATGAACTTTTTCATACCTTTTTCCTGTTTGCGGACCAATCCTTTCAATTGGCATTTAGCTGGTCGCAAGTAAGGAGTCGGGTACCTTACAGGAGGCCCGTCGCGCGTTGAGGGCGGAGACGCAGACGGGCCACTGGACGAGTCGCAGCGCATATTGTGTGATACGATACGTAGTATCGTGCACTCTATTCAACCTGACACAAACTCGATGCACTGCACGCTGCGACTCGCTCACTGGCCCGTCTGCGTCCCTGCTACCTCACCGCGCGACGGGCCTCCTGTCGGGTACCTTAATGAGGCTGTGTCATACTGTAAAAATCTAGTTCATTTGCAGGCACGTCTTCGGACAAATTTGTCGCAGGAAAGACGAGAAAAGCGTGTCAATGTGATATTGGCTCAGCTTGGGTTGACAAAATGCCAGAATAACCGGATTGGAGTAGCGGGTGTACGGAAAGGCATTTCGGGTTGGTGCAGCATTTATCAAAGTTGAAGGCCTGATTAGTTGGTTAGCAGTGGTGTTTTCCGAAATTTAGCACTTTCCAGGAGGCGAAGCACGTCGTTTGACGTTCGCATGTGAGTTGTTGTCAAATCCAGGTATTCTATTCTGCGATGAGCCAACCACCGGACTGGATTCATTCATGGCCGAGCATGTTGTCGTAGTTCTTTCGAAATTGGCAAGTAGTGGAAGGTTCGCCGTTTGACTCGAACTGTGGTATCATGAAGTAATCTTCTCTGACTTTAGGACTATAGTGTGCACAATACATCAGCCTGCATCGCAATTATTCCTGATGTTTGATCGAGTGATGTTGTTAGGTGCGAACATTTATTCAGTAGCAAGCCCTTGACGTTACATTCTCATTGCGTTTGACTAATATACCTTAGGCCGCAGAGGACAAAGGAAAAGACTTTGCCACGCATACCCTTTTGGGGAGCGCCACTTATTGATGCGCTATTCCTTACTTTTTTCTAAGGCCGATGTCAGACTTTGCGAATTGAGCGAATCGCTAGCGAATCGATCAATTCGCAAAGTCTGACATCGGCTTAAAAGAGGGTATTGGTATTTCCTGGGAAGGTAGAATTTTCATGGGCTGGCTGACATCTGACGATTCATTGCTTGTGCTTAAAGGAGGACTCCACGGTAAAGACTGAGGTCAAAGAATGGAAAGTATTCCATGTTCAAAGGTAGGGAGTCTCTAAGGTGCGAAACGATGCGGCAGCGGAGACTATGCCTCAGCGGCGTAACAGGGCCGTACCGCGCCTCGCCCCTCTGACCGCCCGTCGATAGGTAATCTCTCGCCATCGAACTCTAGCGTCAAGCGGAGACGGCCTAAGCCTCGAAGAGGGTAGCGCCGATGACAGTCGCTTCAATGCGAATATCAATAGGCGGAGGAGGGGTATCATTTTTTTGCTTCTGGGCAGTTTCTCATGCTTTTTCTTCTTCCCTGATCCACTGACCACCTCCACCTTGATTTTCAAGGGGCTCTTTTTTCACTGTAAACTCAGCCTCCAATTCGATGTGACCTGTTCCCTTCATTTCTCTGAACTCTTGATGGGCAGTGGAATAGTGGTACATCCCAACAAAGGGACGGATTGATAGGTTGTTTGAAATGGGGCCGTAGAGATGTAGACAAGTCTGTGTAAACCAGGGTTCATCGTTCACTGATAATTTATCGAGTTTGGGTCACATTTGTAATTCTTGGGGGAAGGGCTTCTAGTTATGAAAAGGAAAGGGTGTTTGAGAAATAAATCGAAATCGTTGATGAATAGATTTTACCAATTCTGCTCACCCTCTGGCCCCCCCCCCTCTCGCGCAGAGATGAGTGAAAAATCCAAGAAAAGCAATCTAGAACCCGAGGAGTGAGCCCTCTTTTTCGCCGATTGCGCATTAGGCGTGTCTTATCGGTGCTGACTTCAGCAACGCTACCGCTCTCTGTTATCGGCTAGAGCTAGACGGCGAGGTGGTGGGCGGGCAGTGCAATAGCGCCGCGGTGACAGCCATTGCTAGATGGCGGAGCATACGCTCTTGTGCGAACTGCGTGTCGCTATGCGCCCTTACAGGCTTCGCCTGTATTTCCACTAATAGTAAGTAGTTTTCCACTAATAGTAAGTTTTCCAACTTCCAATCTTATCGTGGGATCTTCCTCAATCCTAACTTCCTATGCCGTGGTGCTTTTCATATTGCTAACATCAGTTGCTTTGTCTCCATGAAAAGGTTCAATTTGCATTCAGCTGGTGGACGGACTGCGTTCTTCGGTACACCGCGTGAATGCATCGACTTTTTCGAGCAGTGTGGCCACCCTTGCCCTCATAACTATAATCCTGCTGATTTGATTATCCATACACTCGCAGTGGCACCTCATGAGGAAGAAACTTGTCGTACACGAATAACTGCCATCTGTGATAGTTTTGAGAAAGGGTAAGAATCAGCTTTCGGCAGCATCCATCGAGTTCAGGCTCTTTAACTCAATCTTCTCAGGAACTACGGCATGGCACTGCATGCTAACCTCGATAAAGTGACTTCCACAACAGTACCACCCGGACGTCGAAGAGTGAACTTTGGCATACAAATCGCAGCTCTCCTTCACAGGTTTGTGTTGACGTCCCTACAAAGGCTTTTTTACTCGTAGTCCCTGAAAAAAGGCAGGCTAACTTACTTAGAGGATTGTTTAGGTACTTCTTGGATAATCTGAGAAATCCCACCCTAGCCCGGGCAAAGTTCCTTCAGAAGTTCGTAATGGGACTTTTTGTTGGACTTCTTTACCTACAGGTTAGTTCTACTGTTTTCCTTGTTTTGTTTGTATGCAGTTGTGTAGAATTCATAACTGTTGTTTAGACCCCTCTAACATTCATTGGAATCGGCAATATCAACGGTGC
>KZ346622.1:10488-20941 GCA_002352805.1 Teladorsagia circumcincta | reverse complement strand
TGAAATTCGCGTTTTGGCGCCTTTTATCACCTATTATTAGCTCTTATCACTTTTTGTCCCCCGCCAAACATGTTCACGTTCCACCCTCTATATCATATCCTGAAATCAGCTCCTGGCGATCGCTGGTACACGAGCTATGAATTTCCGGTCAGACAGACAGACACACACACACACACGCACAACCGCTTAGCCGATTATTATAGTAGGATTCTCGTCTGGCGCGACCGATGATTTCCAAGAGTAAAGCGTGCGCCGCTCCTGTCCTAGCTTGCCGGTGAAGTTTTAGTCTATACAGCATTAATTGTAACTGGAACTGATCAAGCTTGACGGGCTTGCCAAAAGGCGCTTTTGTGAAGGAATAGAGAATGCTCAAGGTAGCAGCAGATAGCTCTCTCTGCGGGTCACTATCAGGCCATAGTAGTAGAAAACAGAATTTGAACTAAAATCATTCGCCCCACAGACCAATAAATGAACCTCTAACTTTTTCGAACTGCGACCGGACTCTCCTCTTACAAGCACTAAAGTACATTTGCATAAAACAGCCTCCCTCTTCCTTCTAGCACGAATTGCATAAGCTTGAACTGATTTAAATGACACCTCGTCTAGCCAAGATCCTCAACGCTCGGCGATTTGGGTCTTATAATCAGAATCATCACTCATTGTGATATCATAGAATATCCCCAAAGGGAGATCAAACAAAAAGTCGGCGCTGGCCATAGCGAAGGAGTGGTAGTCCCTTTCAGAAGTATTTTGGTTATCCTTTTGTTACCAAATGGCGGAAGTGATGTTGTGATAACAGAAGTCTCTACCATCCGTACATAGAGTACATGGATGAATTTCTACCTCAGCCACTCTCTATGCACCGCTAATTGGTAGAGCTTTTGTCTAGTGGAAGAAGACATTGGCTTGAATGTTGCTCAGCCTCGTAAAGCAGTGTGCTTGGTTTAAACACACTTTTGAATCCTACTGAACAAAGGTGTGGTACTGCTCAGGAGTGTGAAACATTCTATCTTCTGCAACCAAATTAAGCAAATCTGAGAATCTTAACAACATCCTTCTGATCAAGGACGACTTTGTGCTTTCTTTTATGATTTGACAAATCTTTACTTTCGTTGTGGTTTTCGCTTTTCAAGCATTTCACTTTTCGCTTCACTCCCGTGCATATTTCCTCGCGTTTGCAGGTGCTCTTCGCGACACTCATCAGTTTCCTCATAGAGCAATCGTCATGCGCATTTGGTATGATGCTCGCATGCATTGCACCTTCCTATCCGGTAAGGCGCATGCGATCGTTCATATCAATTTAAAGTGGCAGTATTGAAACGCTCTTTAGGTGGCAGCATCATTGGCTGGTCCCATTCTCACGCTACTTTCATTAACTGGTGGACTGTATGCAAATGTTGGCTCACTGCCAGCTTACATTGGTTGGATACAGTACCTTAGTTGGTTCAGGTACGAAGTTCTGACTAATGACGCATTGGAAGCACGTTTCATTTTCTTCTACAGATATGGATTCGAAGCTTTAGCCATTAATCAATGGAATGAAGTTAATGATGCTAACTCCACGGGTTGGAATAATCAGGTAATAAAGAAAAAGGCACATTTCATTTTGCGACATTACATCGCCCTGCTGCTATACATTCTTCGGCGCTTACACGATGCATCTCTACCCGCTTTCATAGGTCAATATTCAAAGCACCTACACATGTGAACACGATTCTCAAGGAGCACGATGCTAAAAAACAAGATTCGGGAAAGATTTGAGTAAAAGAAGTTGATAGCACAAGGGACGATAATGAGTTTCTGGAGACGAGTTCAGCCGCGAATGTAACACGCTGACGACAGCATGGGTTTCGGGTTTTTGGTCGCATGGGACCAGAGCGATTTTGCAAGCGCCTGCGCCTCGAACCAAATTCGTGGTTTTTGAGCTGTAAGTACGCAAAATTTGAATGTGACAAAGTTTTTTTAATAATATTCGATGTGATAGACTATCGGAAAGTAAATTTGTAAAAGTTGATCGAAATGACGTGTTATGGCAATGAAAGGGCAGGTTTTGACTGCTTTCGTTGTAGTGGACTTCAAAAGTGTTTTTGACGCTGGTTCTAGTAAAAAACACGTATCTTGCGATACGGATATAATGATATGATATGAATACTACTGCTACCTCTTTTTATAGTCATACAGTACCGTGCAGTGAAGTATTCGTTTTCACTTTTTCAAACGTAACTCCCTCAGAACTCAAGCTTTTGGGGTGAAACCTAATCAGTGGGTGCAAGGAATAGTTGGTGGCATAATACGTGTGACGTTGCCGCAGTTCCCTTTCTAATTGGAAACGGTGCCGCATTCGGATATTGTATGCCAACTCCCATTTCCACTTGTCATAATTGGTGAATTTTCATGTGAAGAGTTATGCGAGTTTTTGCTGTTTTGAGTCACTTTCGTGTTCGCTATGAAGTACTAAGGCCACATAAAGACATTTGAGAGTTCGTAACTTGCCGCAGGACGGGGCCGACGATAAGATTCGCAGCTCTCATGAAGGCTCAAAATCTAGCCAAGCTACCCTACTCAAAGAGTTTCATACGATGTGTTCAAACGATCCGGGAAAGATTTGAGAACACCGGGTCTGCCGGAGTCAGAAAACACTCAGGGGCAGCGAGAATGTCTTCTCGTCTCGTCCACAGAAACATTGTTCGGCTTGCTCGTAAAGGTCTGCATCTCACTGCAGCCGACGTCCGTCGCCAAGCATCGACCCACGAGGGTCCAAACCTATCCGTAGACACCGTACATGTCGTCCGTGAGATGCTGGTCTGTTTGGACATCACCCAGTGAAGAAACCGCTGATTACCGCCAGGGACCGCGAGGCGCTCTCGATTGGGCTTATGCTCACAAAAACTCAGTGGCGAAAGGTCGTCTGGAGTAATGAATCAAAGTTTCTGCTGTTTGGGACAGATGAAATCAAGTTTGTGCAACATCCTTCTAGTACCAGATACCATCCAGGGCAACGGCTACCGACTGTGAAGAGTGGCAGCTCTGCGGTGACGCTGCATGGCAGCTTCTGTGGCCCGGAAGTTGGTCCCTTTCATCATATCGAGGGTGACATGGATTTCAAAATCTACTTCAACATAATGGAGACTGTCATCTAGCCGTACTGCCCAAAGTGGGTTCATTTTACAATAGGACAATCACCCTAAGCACAAATCGAAGCTGTTCACTAGGTGGTTCCACGAAAACATCGTCCCTTTGCTGCTGTGGCTATCGCGGTCCCCCGACTTCAACCCTATCGAAGATCTATGGGATAAACTCGAGCTTCAAGTTAAAGACCCCGTGGCTCACAGGGAGCACGAGGAGTTCCCTCAACTGACGACCGCATAGGAGAATCCCCCAGGACAAGATCGGCAAGCCCATCAAGCCCATGCCACGCTAATTTCAAGCCGTCATAGACCAAAAGTTTTCTGTAACAAAGTGTTGAGTTGTAGTTGCTATATTTGTTATTACACAGGTTGTTGTGTTGCTGGCTTAAAAATTTGGAAAGGTTGAAGTTTGAACAAGTAATGGTATTTTACGAAAAAATTTAAAAAAATTCTAAAAAAATGTTCCAAGCCACCTAGACTGCAAATGACTCGCTCCTTAATCTCTTTTAGTTATGTGCATCAATGGTGAAAAATTCAGAGCAAAAGCTTGAGTTCCGAGGGAGTTACGATCAAAAAAGTGAAAACGAATACTTTAGTGCACGGTACTGTATATGCGGGGATATAAAGGAAGCGAGGAATGAACCGAATTCAAAGCAACGGTCCCAGCAAGTTGTAATTATAAATGTTATATGTACTTCTCCCAACGAGAACTGGGTTATACTTCTCGTTGGCAGAATTATAACATTTATATTTACAACAATGCCGAGGTTTTACGAAGAAAGAAGTTGGAATCTGAGTCCCAGCAGAGTTTTTACCTTCGACACTGATGCTGTGGAACGATGTTGTGGAGCCTCAGTCAAGAACATAAGAAGTGTGACTGAACAACAAAACTCACCTTGAAAAGTCGCTAGAAATCAGCTTGAGCGCTTTTGAAGTGAACGATCCCGAAAGTATTCGTTAACCAGAGGTTATGTCACTTCATCTATACTCTGCCAGTTCGCATCAACGGCCGAGCAATGAGCAATGGTCAGATAAGTGCTTGACTGCAGCCGGTGCTTGTGTTGTACATGATCCTCTAACTGGCTGCTCTTATTCTGGACGTATTCCAAATGTTTGCTATTTCTTCAAGTGAAATAATGAATACGATTTCAGCGGCGAGACGAAGTGCTGGCGCAGTACTCGTTCAATGCTGATCGTTTCATACTCGATCAGTTGCTGATGGTGGCATTCATTTTTGTCTTCTACTTGATCGGCTATGTTGGATTGTCGATAAGAATCTATCGATCGCGATAGATAGGCATATTCTCGCTTTTTGCCTCGAATTGTGCCCTATCTTTCAGCATTTAATTCAATAGTACTTTCACTAGAACTTGAAAGCATTTGCATCTATTGTTCGGAGATCTCTCATGTACTGTCTCAATATTATCACTGTGTACTTGAATAAAGATTAACGATTTAGTTGCGGATTTTGTGGCCATCAGAGACCCCATTTATACAGCAGCGCAAGCGAGAGCTCGGCTTGCAATAGTACCACCCGATTTAACGATTGCGCAGTTTTCGATTTTGAGCGTCTTGGGTGTCATTGGTGTCAGAGCTTTGAGAGGTGGTCCCAACCGCTTCTCCCAGAGCGCTGTGTTGATCCGGCTCACCAATGACGTCCAATGACGTCGTGAAGACCGCTCCACCCTTCAGCCATCACGTTCGCTGTCTTTAAGGTATTTCAAGTTTTTTAGTGCATGAGGAGTCAAGTAAATTAGCGAGCCGATGAGGTGAGAGTAGTTCACATGCTCACGCTGAAGTATAAATGGGATGAAAATTATGAATCGAGCATGACCTTTGACGATTGCAGGTTGGCGAAGGTGACTAGCTCGAGTCTAAACTCGCTATGGCGTGTGTTTCGTGGCAAGAAATGGAATCCACTACGGCATCGGACGGATACGGTATGTTTTAAACGATACCTAGGGCATAGGCTAGGAGGTGCTGCGCAATACTTGATGCGCGACCGTGTGGTGACTTGTACTCGCCCGGCACGGTATGCTACCATCACAGCAGGGCGGTATATCTATTGAATTATCTATTGTTCCATCGCACGCCACACGCGGTAAATGGCGTGTTTTTGACCGGACTTTCATACACTATATCTTTTAAATTGGCGACGGGGCATTTAAGAGGTTCTTCAATAATTAGGTGACTTAAGGAGGTGTCAGACTTCGCTACAAAGCCTACGAATTGCGCGATTGGTAGTGATTAAGGATACGAGCGATGTTCAGTGGTCGATCGCTGACGCCTTGCTGGAATCGTAACGCGATTCGCTAGCATTCAGTCACGAGGTCTGCTAACCTGCATGAGCTTGAGTATTGCATATCGAAAAAGAGTTCCACTCGCTATATGTAGCTGACGACAGATCTGCAAAATAAACGAGACTGTGGATGGACACATACTCTCCATTATACTTTCAGAGTTTATAGTTCTTTATTGGACCTCAAACTACGATCCCACCCTTAGGAAGCTGCCCATCAGTTGACCGATTAAAAAAATTGTGGCTTGAAGCAGCTTAAGGCTGGAGCGATTACCGTAGGCTCCCTTGAGCTCTACGGTTATGGTGGATCATGCATATTCTTATGGCCGTGAGGGCAGTGAAGATGAGATTGCGTCTGCTCATGAAGGGACATCTGAGGAAGATTTTCACGTCAAATTACAATCAACAGCGGCACTCCCTGTGACGAACAGGAGGAAAGAGGAAGGAAGCGGCATGGAAAACAAGGAAAATCATTCCGTGAAATCCTCGATTCTGCAGCTCTGGTGCTCTTTAGACCTAAGAGATGTGAACACTTGCGCATGTGATCAGCATTGTCCAGCGCGCCGTATAGAGAATGATGATTTCAGTTACCTTACACACGCGATTTCGCAGGGGGATTCAGAAATTCGAACTTTGTCAGCGATCGGGGGTCAGAGGCTTTTGCTCCCGCCACGGAATCGAAAACTAGGTGGGTCCACACGCTACGATTTTGCGCTGACCTCCGTATAAGAGCAACTATGTACCGTAGGGGCACCTCGGAACATCAGGTGACCAAGGTGATCGCCGGTCCGGTGGTCAATTTTCTTCGCGGAAAATCGTCCTAAACTCCCTCGTCAGTGTCCCTAGAGTGAGAAGAATCTCCTGTAGTACCATGGTACGCGAGAAACCAAATAAAGACTTTGCTGGAGCGTTTCCGAAGAATTTCGTGAGCATCTGATGACTGATGGCACAGGTAATGACACACATTGCGTATTTGTTTGTATGACGCGCTTGTTTGGGATCCTTTCTAATGACGCATGTCCACTTTCACCTTTGTTGCTATCCCGTTTGTAAAATTCTATTTAGAGGTCCTTATGCTTTCCTGGAACATCTTCAAATGGCCATATTAACTGGCTCTCGTTGTTGTAGAACATTCAGAGCAGAAAATCGAATGATACACTACCGTATGGCATAGCGTACAGGCTTCCTGCAACATCTTCTATCAGGAAGTTCGTCGATTGATTTGTATGATTCTCCTTGACATCATTTATGCCCTGTTTTTTCGGACATTTCACTAATTGTAAGTCTTGCCTGCTTCACTTCCTGCTAGCCACATGTTTTCAGTTCTCCCCCCCCCCCCCCCACTTCGCCTCTTGACAATGTTCCTTCAGCCCGTCAGGAAGGATTTTAAACGGGCCGCTAGGGAACTTACTTGAGCTGTTCAGAGTTGAGAAAGTGCAGTTAGATTCATACTCCTCTGACCATTGGGTCTTCCACTTTCTTCCCTATTCATGATTCTGTTGTCAGGTGTTTTCACGGAGACGAGCCTGATAGTCGTTCGCGTTCCTCGACCGTCTTTTATGATTCATTCGACGTGTTTTCGACCGCTGTGTGTTTTGAGAAGAACGTTTAGTGTCACCACCAAAAAACGACAAAAGCGACATTGACAAAAGGAGCTTCTTCTGTTGAGGAGGAGGAATTGATCTGCCCGTTGAGCAAGCACTTCAATCGTAGCTTTACTTCTTCAATGAATTATACGCTTCAAGAACGAAATGTATTCAGGCTCATAGTAGACACGAGATTAATTGCTCGCTTTCTTGGTCAATTGGTCCTGATATAACGCAGCCCCTGAATTTAAATTCGTTTCTCAAATTTTGTACTTTTCCGCAAATACAACATATCGGCCAATAGACGTCCACGTTGCAATTTATCTATCCTATGCAAACCAGTTTGCTTCACATCGTCTCGGTGGCGTACATTGAAGGAATGCTCTATCAAGTTCATCAAATGAATCGAAACGAAGCGTAATATAAAAATCGCTTTTGCTACACGCTGCATACATAATTTCTAGTTTCATAGACAGCGTAAGTTATGACCAGCGTTAAGTGTGCGTCGAGGACTCCTTGACGAGGATTTGTGTTAGGTCCATTGGGATACAATTCTTCTTAGGTCGTCTGTGCGTGGAGAAAAGTTATGCGTGAACACTCTGCGGGATCGTGTTTCATACCCTTCTTCGACGACTAGCTTGACCTCGAAAGTGACCATTCATCCAATCCCAAAGTGTCCTGCCCATGACTAGAGCTAGCTGTTCCTTCGAATCATGCATTGATGGAAGTTCTCCGTGAGGCATTCACAACTTGGCGAATAAATATTGAGAGGTCGGAGTTTTTTCATCCTTAGAGGTGTATGGCAACTGACTTATTTTCATCATTAAGGTCGTAGAGATATTCCAATGTGCATTAAATAATTTACCAGATAGTCCGATGTGGCTGATGTGGAAATCGACCGTTCTACGCTCTCAGGTGCCTTTGTATCGTGTGGACGATAAGTTTGCAATGCATGCTTAACAGCACAAGTGCCGGTATCCTTCAAAGACAGAATTGAAGGATAATTGATAATTCACAGTAGTGACTCATATTTGATGAATTCTAGCTGTAGTCAGCAACGTTTGACAAAATAGAACTGCAATCGGCTCGTTATCTTGGCAGCAGAAAAATGTCACATATTGTGGAGGTCGTCGTCGTTTGTGTTGTGAAGTCTGCAGTGCAAACTCACTCCGGCGACGGATGTAAAGGGCAAATATGAATATACGGGGGTGGCCAAAAAAAAGGGACACGTTGTTCTTGACGCATATCAGTAAGCTTCTTCTCGCATTTGCACACGTTGACTTGGTTAATGGAAATCTATCTGGGAAATATTCTTGAAATGTCCCTCCATTTGCAGGTGCAAGCCCCTGTTCACTGCCTCCGTCGTCTTAAAAATATGACGTTATCTGCAATCAGTGCAGAGTTTAAGGCGATCTTCCGTCATCCTGAAGCAGCTACATAATTTCTGCAATCGGTTACTCTATGGACAGTTTTCTAGAGACAGTAGCTCTGATTGTAAGAAACCCCCTCCAGCCAGAGTTTCAGCAAAGGCGATATTGGTCCACGCTCCATCGAGGACCACGTTGAGCTCGAACTGTGCGCAACGTTTTTATGTCAAATTTTCTACCATCGTCGCTGCAGAAAACTGTTATGAAGTTTTCTGCTGTAATTGGATGTCCTCTTCGATATGCTATTGGGTGCATTCGGTTTGAATTCAGGGAAGTGTGATTAACACGTTGACGACAGGCTGACGCGCATGCGCGTCAGAATTTTGGCACCGCATGGGACTTATTGTTAGCATCTTTGTATTTATTTTTTCAGCACATGAATGACTTTTTTCAAGATGTCTTGTTTCTATTCTATAGTCTACACTTCCTGAAAACTATAAACGGCATGGTCCATTCGGGGGTAGAATATGCTCGAGTTGAGGAGAGGTTTTCTTAATCTTTGAAAGTTGAGGGGTGCATAGTCGACGACGCATCACATGACTTGCCTGGGCCCTCTCAACTAGATGGTGTGATCATGCGCATCCAGCTTTACATGTATATCATTTGAATCGCAGTACATTTTCTTCCCCACATTCCCGAAGTGGGTCTGTTCCCCCTTTAGCATTGATACCAGTATTTCGCTGAGAGGGTGCAGACAAGCAGGGGGTATCTTCGCTGAAGGCTCCTTTCCCCCTGCTACCATCATACGCTTGTTTTGCCACTTTCCAGCTTTGAGTTCCAAAAAACGCACCTCGTGGGACGAGCTGACGCGCATGCGCGTCAGTCAAATCGCGCCCGCCAAATCGGTAATGTCCCATGCGGCGAAAAAGCCAAAACCTGCGATGTCGTCAACGTGTTAATACAGTTTGGAACGTGAAATGAAGTGTCCCTTTTTTTGGTCACCCCTGTATGTGGATATGAATATGGGTTGTCATGAAGGACCCCACGAATAAATGGGAAGCTAGCAGTATCTGTCACTGTAAACCGGCCAGCACTAATCTTTTGATGGCGCGGAAATCATTAAAGTTTGGAGCCGCTTTGAGCTTCAACCGTTGCTCGTTCAAAATGTACTGTCCGCTATCTTTTCTCACGATCAGTTTAGGGGCGCATGCAAAAACATGATACACGAAAAAACGTTTCTGTGAACTTTTTCGACCGCTGCTGATCTTGGCAGCGGCGATCTCCTCCTACTCATACTCTTTCTGTATTGTATTTGTGGCCAGTCTAGCATGTATCCCGTGCTGGTGTCACAATCCTGCTTGAATAACTGTTATCTTCTCAGTCCGCTCATCGTAATCCGATCTGTTTATGCATTGCATTCTGCTGGGGCCCTTTGATACCTGTAGAATTGCAAACAAAATCACACATGAGCCCAGAAAAATTCAAAGAAGAATTTTTTGGAATTCAATTCCATTATGACCTCTTTTAATCTCATTCGCCCTCCGCATTGAGAAGCGGAAACAGCTCTGAATTCCTAGTGCTCGTATGATTCTCTTAATCAAATACTAAGTAAGTTTTAGTTACGTAAATTGGAGAATTCAAAACAACAACCCTGGATGAGGTCTTGTCTTCAACCGATTGTGTGGGTAGGATAGGCAATAAATGAGAGCTAATGGACGAGTTACTTCGCGCACACCCCATGATACACAAAGTGGACTACGCGTAGCGGTTATTCGAAAAACGCGCGGATCGACGGAGCCATGCAGCTAGCGAGTTCAGGAAATCCATCCGAACACGCCCCTTCCTTATTTTGAGGGGTTCATTTTCAATCTGTTCGGTATCCACTTTTTCATTATCGACCGCTGTTACCCCACTAAATCTGGGGCTGCTGCATTAGACAGTACTGGACGACCTTGGAAATCGTGAGAGTGAAGCTTTCTGTGACAGAGGCGTGGGGATAACATGGATGGTGTTTATTTGTCGACTATTCTGAATTCTTTCATTTTTCTCTCTTGCAGGTTCGACTGGATACAA
>KZ346619.1:31511-42552 GCA_002352805.1 Teladorsagia circumcincta | reverse complement strand
TGAGAAACAAATCGGAAAATCGATAAAAGCAGAAAGCACCATGACTAATATTTTGTGGCAACTTCAACCGCTTTGAGCATTGAAACCATCGAATCTGTGAACAGCGCCACGAAAACTTCGCTGAGTCATCGCTATGGAACCAGTATGCGATCAATTAAAAAAAGAAAATCGATTAACCATTCATGTTCCGCCGTCGCGAAACACGATTCCAGAGAAACATGACATAAAACCGTATATTCTAGCTGAAAAATAGACTTACATGGAAAATGGACTTGTTAGAAGTAGTCGATCAACTCCAATCATAGATAAATTAGATAAATTTAATCTACGCCGTTGAAGTAGATATTGATTGAAGCATTACATTTTGACATTTTGTTTGATTTTTAGCATTGGCAAAGCTAGTAAATTCAAAACAGTAGCAGTAAGCTCGTCCTACACCTTCAGAATATTCAATACTTCCACTTGTTTACACTTCGAATATTACTCTGACCAAAAACCACCAAACGCACAGCGCTCACTCAGCCCACTTGATTAATCAAGAGCGCTGACAAACGACAACGACAGCAATCGGCAGCATACGACAGAAAATAGAATTATACTGTGTACGTCGTGCTATTTCGGGAAAGAATGCATGACTGAACAGCAGTGAGGAAGTTTGGAGTGAAGATGCTTGACCAGCCAAATGTATGTCGTACCATTGTCAGTTTTCTGATGTGCCACTTTCCGACTACTGAAGTCAAGAACTCAGAGTCAAAAAATAAAGTAAAAAGAAATAAAATATGAAATAACGTAAATCCAAGAAATAGCGCGATCGGACTGATAGCAAAACTAGATGCTTTTTTATGATTAGAACCCCATTTGTTGTATTGGTGTGTAGAAATAACGTATTAATTTCGCAGCATTGGTTTTTTTGGGTATAACTTTATTGGCTTTTCCACTTCTTCTGCCTCAGAGACACAAAAAATTACTTTGTCTATGGGGATTATTTGGTGCTGTGATCACGAATAGGACATCCATTATTGCACTAGCGCCAAAAATAAATGCCATTATTCGTAATCCTAGCGAATCATCCCTATAAGCGGAGCCTCAACAGAATTTTTTTCGCGATTTGGGACAGTAACAGTGTAATTGCGCCCATAAATTTCTCTTAGATTTTTGCGAGTTAGAAGAAAAATGCACTTTCACTTATCCAGCATACACTTCTTGATTTTAAAAACTGAAGACTTAAAAATCACTTGATTGCATCTACATTAACATTTGGCAGCTTTGTGGTTTCCGATTTTTCCAAAAAGTCGTCTCATGCAGCCAAGCAAGGATTGGATGACCACGGGAACATCACTTTTCAGTCGAGAACATTAATGGGGTTGAAGGTCCCTTCTTGCTGGAATTGCACATAGCATTACGCTGACTAATTGCAAGCGGAAAATTAGCTTTGTATATCCCAAAATAACAAGCCTTACCTTGAAGAAACTTTCTCACACTGTGGAAAAACACTGCAAAAGATGTGCACCTCTAGTAAAATACTACAAAACATTATCACCTAATATGCTACCGTTAGATTTGAAACAAACTCAAAAGGACTGAACCTAAAGGCTGAGTGAATAGCGGTCGAGGAATTCCTCGACAATGGCTCTCCGCTGTGTAAGAGTAGTGCACGCGAGGAGAGCACAGACGGCTCGCGGGTGCTAGAGAACGAGAACCCACGACGCGCCGTTGCCAGTTCCTCTGCCTATTTTCACCCTGCCTCAAGGTTTCGCCTGGCATCGGGCGACATGTCAGTAATGCGTTAATAACTACATTGCATCAAACAATTGCAAAATCAGCTGCACAGCAACTGCTGTTTTGTGTTAATCTGCAGTTGATGACCTGCAGAATCACAATCACTTTATAGTGACTTAAAGTTTCAATTTGTTGATTAATGTGAATTTTCTTTCTTCAATTCTACAAATGCTGATTCACAGGAGATACTTATTTCCAAATATGATCTAATTTGAGTAAAATCTATGGAGTCAAATGTTATAGCTAACAGAACAAAAGCCTTATAGATATTTTCGCTAGTTACGGTACGTGCGTTCATTCAGTCCCAGAAGTCCTACCTAACTTCAAAATGGGATACAATTCATCCTTACTGTGCACGAACTTAACGAATGCTTGAAAAGCTAATAGCCTATCAGACATGCAGGTTTCCAGTCAGTACTGCTTGAAATATTTGCTAAGAACTCCAAAGTCAAACAGAATCATCGACTGCGAAGGGAAACCCTTCCGAGGTTGACCTCTAATCTATAGCGCAGTTATGAACTTGGATCCCGGAAAAGTAGAAACCGTAGATATCAACAGTGTGCGCGCACATAAAGCAGATGAGCAGGCTGACATTTTGCTGTAGAGACCACAAACGTGCACACTGTTTACTAATCAGTTCAGACGTCCCTGCGAAACGCAAACATTTGCAGAGTGCACTGTAAGATAAGATGAGAAGTGCCATATTAGAACAATATCGAACGACAAACCCTACTATAGTACGATGTGCTTTGCTTCTGGGGAAATGAGGCTTCGTAGTCAATGCATACGGTCCAGCTTGAAATGAGCCAACCAATCTCATCCCTCCATTCTTTCAAGGTAGTTAGTTTGTGTCACATTAGTTTGATACGAGCAGTGATAAAGCTTTGACTTATAGCTGGCCCTCCGCCACCAAGATAGCCCAAACCAAATTCAAATGCCATCATACTTCTGGATGGAGAACGACAGGATGTGACGCATTCCATAAAGGGTCTGATCAACAAAAAATACTCTACCCCTCTATCCTTTCGTTACGGTTGCCTTGAAAGACATGGACGTTAGCTCATAGCCCTAATACACATCCAACACAGTCCTCAATTCTAAGAAGTAGAGTGCGTGGTGTCTTCTAGGAGTTGATCAACATCGAAGAAGGCCCGATCACGAGAAAACACAACAGATTTTTGGGTAGGGATGAGCGGACTTGCAGTGTAACCTTCCATAAAGAATAGAACAGAGTACCCAGCAAAACGAAATGGTTCAAAACCGTATGTGTAATCCCAGTCTCCAGGGGAAGAAAACCATTCATGCGCACGAGCATGGGCGCATACCCCGACCAACGACATGCGCACACTCACTAACAGATGTAGGCGAACTAGTCTCTGCCCAGTGATACATTTACCAATAAAAACTATGTTGTTCAGCTCCTTCGGGAGCCTGAGGCACTCCGGAACCCAGAGTTTACCATCCTCTAAGTAGAACCTCACATTCTTTAAAACCAATATTCGCCGCCAAATACATTGCCACAACACTCCCAAAAGACGTAAAAATCAAAGTCTTACTCTTCGCCAAAAAAAAAAATGAATGAGCTAGGAGTGGTTCCCAGCACGTTGGCTCGGAGATGTTGACGAAATAGCCTTCCAAGAGTAAGGAAGGTCATGTGACTGTTGAAGGACACCCGATCAGAGATCGTTGCCAAACAACAACCGTTAAGCGCCTATACAAACAAAACTTGCTCACAAATTCTAAAAATGGCAGCGAGCTTTCTTGTTCTCTTTCAGAAATTCATTTAGTAGAAGAGAATCAGCATCAATTACCAACTTTGAGAAAAAAAAACGAGGTTAATATATTGTATCAGCCCGGTAACAGGTTACACATGGCAATGGTGCTCGACACTGCCAAACGATGATGAGGCCTGACTCCGCCGCGCCACCACTTCCGCTATTCAATCGATGCGATAAAAAACATATAGTACAAGTACTTACTCGAACACTGGAAATAACGACAGGTTTTCGCACAATCGCTTGCGAAACAACGTTTCAGTAATATCGTCACGAGGCGTAGCAATAAAGTACACAGAAGAAAAGGGTTCGCGGAGGAATGAGATGCTTTCGACCTTTCATGAACTCAAACGTTGACCTGAGCATGACTGAGGAAGAACATTTAGATAGTAATAGTAAGTGACTGCACTTTAAAACGATACAGTTACAAACAAGGGTCCAAGGAATGCCCCTGTGACCGCTGTCATGAAATAGGTGGGTGCACTTGGCTTGAACTGGGTCAGCGGGCTAAGTGACAACAAGGAACCCATCATAAGAATTACGGAACTGGGACACTATTCTCAAAACCCTCAACGGCCGAGCTACGATAATGATGCAAAGCACGTCCTAGAGTTAAATTACACACGACAACGAAGGAAGGTTGGGAAACGAACGTCTTATGGTAAATTATTGTGAACCCCTAACTGGAGATGACTGGTTACCAGTACCATTTACCCAATTTAGGAATCTCACGAATTGCACCGCCCATTAGATTTGACAGTTCGAAATATGAGGTAGTAATCCTTTAAAAATTGCATAAAAGCTACCGAGAGGAGAACTAACCGCGGAGAACTGCTTCCATCCGTCAAGCTTGCCCTATAGGACGTCCAATGAAACATAGTGGATTAACGGAATAGATCAAAAACCTAAACCTAATTAAAACATTGGGGACAACCTACTTTCTGCCTTCTGAATGACAATTGACCGCAGAATGAACTTTATATTTTCTATCCTGGCACGTGAGATTCACACATTTTCCAGAAGATGGGAGGAACGGAGGAGTTGATTATAACACCCAAACCGCACTTGAGCGAAACTAGTGAAATTTCAAGGGCACAACTTCCACTGAGAATGCAGGTTTCTTAAAAAGGTCCGCCACCATTGACAAAAGTTTCTTCAACCGCTCAATGATCGAGGCATACCGTTCTCAATGAAAAGGTGTCCCAGTCACTAAAAATACATCAATCTACTAACCGAGGATGGTGTAGAAGAGTGGATGTGAAAAATCGTTGAAAGTGAATACAATGTTCAAAGCCCTAAAGTACAGCTCGTTCACAGATGAGAGTCAAGCAGCATTAAATTTGTATCTGGCTATCTTTTCACAGAAAACATTCTGACGTGAGGACAAACTCAGTCTCAATTTCAGCATTACCCGAATCCCATGCACCAAGAGTGTTAAACTCGAAGGCAGGGGTCGCGTTCAAATCATTGAAGAATTCTCTCCTGAGCAGGACTCCTGATCAAAGGGTGGTCGTACTGGTGGCTTGAAACTGCGCGACAATGAAGCTGAAAGCTCCGCTTACCGCTACGACTACTGCCACGCTTGCCAATCGCAGTATACGTAGCGCCTGTGCACTCTCTTTTCAACGTGCTCTCTCGCGTATCACCACTCCTCGCGAAGCCGTCTCTGAATCGTATAAAATTGTCCTAATAAAAGGAATGCGTGTTTTCATGGCGTTTTTTTTTTGCATTTTCCCTATGAGCTTCCTCTTCGCACTCCTGTCTGATTTTCTAACAAAACAACACACGGATTCAATGGCGACTGCCATGAACGAAAATTAAACTGGACGAAAATGCCTTCAACCCTGCTGAACAAGATACTGGTGTTAATAACAGTGCAATTGAGCAAACGTGCAGCAAGCGCCTTCCTTCATGAGTTACCCAATTATTTGGTTAGCTCAAAGAACCCTTTCAATAAATTATATTATCCTAGAGACGTTCCCAATTTCAAATCAATGAGAAAGAGAAGAGGACTGAACATGCATTTGTTCTTCGCCCTTAGCAAATGACTATTTGAACTTTTCGGACACCGACATACATTTTAACAAACGTGAAATAACTTCTGCACTACTTTACACCACGAAAAAAGCTCTCTTCCGATCATGATGTTTTTTCCTGACACGAGGTTTTTACAGCGATGCAAAGGTCCTTCGAAGAGAACATCTGAAGACTGCCTTTCTCCGATCATGTGCTACTCACATTCCTAGCCAAAAATCCAGAATTGAAAAGGATGCTGAGAAACTACAAGCCGTGTGTCCTCACGTAGACTGTTCACAAAATAATAAAGAGAAGTTTTAGTTTCAAAATAGGGTTCAAATAAATCTATGGTTCCGAGAGACCCCTTTTCGAAAGCGGTCCATGACTGACTGCTTTCATACATGAAAACGCTCGTCAACCTCAAAGGGAAGTCTTAAATTGACTACCACTCACGATTACAAGGCTTAAAACTGTATTGTGCAGTTTTTCAGACTGTCGCCTTTTTTAACTGAGTGTTAAGCAGTGCTAATGTCCTTTCCAATAGCTAGCCACTGAACACTGGTTGGTGATTCAGACTGGAGTTCTTGAATGTAGGCAACTTGAAGTTTACGAACTATAACATTAACACATTGACGGCAGCCCGCTATGCGCGAAGCTCGGCATCCTTTTGTTTATTTTTTTTTCCAAGATCGTCATTACTCCACTAGTGGTAATTGGTGCACTGTAAGGTAAACATTTTTGGCACGCGAAAATAACAAATCAATCGAACAGCACGAGGCTGATCGGTGTGGCAATCTGAAGCGCATCGCCCGTGCTATTGCCAATATGTTAAATCTGAGACCTAATCATGTAATATTCCGGTGGCAGATGGCAGGATGCAAGAAACAGTAGTTAGTAATAAACAAGGTGCACATGGAGAATGAAAATCTCTCCCCTCAAAACACGCCTTTCATTTTATGACCATTCACTTCTTCTCGAACTTTCTTTTGGCCATGCACTTTCTGAATTGGCATTAAAGCCGGTCTTTCATGTGCCCACTAGAGACGAAAAAATTAAGAGGGGAGACGACTTGAAGGCAGAAAGGCCGCGTTAATGAGGCCAACGTGGCAGTCAAACAACAATATAGTCAGGATTCCTCCAAAGGTATCAGAAAAGGGATTTTCAAAAAAAGGACACGTCACTGCAGCAAAAGCATAAATGTAACGCGGCCATATGGCTAGCATTCACGTGATGCAAGCTAATCGCGAGGAAAGAGCCCACTGATCAACAACGAAAGAAATGACAGTGGCACAAACAACTTTTTCACGACTAAGATTAACGGCCTTTGTGAAGTAGGACATCAACTTGGCGCTAATGAATGAAAAATATCAAAACTTGCTCTATTTTACCAAACGTGTACCTGAAACCCATAAAAATTTAGGGTACTCACCTGTACATCAAACTGCTCGTTTGTCAGAGCGACACCCGCACGATCCACACGTGTTATATTGGCGTCGCCATCAAATCGGAAGTACCTATAGATGGAGGGATTATGGGAAGGTAAGCGGACCACAGGTACGAACCTACTACTACCAGATGGTTTCATCCATTCGTGACCATCCTGACACAGCATCCTTTCGCCACCACAAGCGTCAATGTCAAGAACAAACGTTCCACCATCGCGAAACACAGGAGGCACCTGGGTGCAGATTCTGAAACCATGCAAGATTTGTGCTGGGTGTTCAATATATCGAAAACACCTTGGTGTGTAATACTTCGCTAATGTCTCATTAAACGAAAAAAAACGTCATAGTGCATTTGGAGATTATCTTTGATGAAATCAACACTTCGTAAACAATTTTGAAACGCGGAACTGACATCACTGACGTTGAGAAGGCAAAAGACAAATGTTATAATACTTAAAAACCTTAAAAAATTCGCACAAATGCACTGAAACTAGAGAATAAAATAAAACAAAATGGGTAGCTAATTTTGAAAAAAGGCCTTTCCATATTTGACCAGCTGCTCTATAGGCAACAAAACTGGCTAGTGAGCTTCAAATAGAAGCACTTCACTAACACAAGATCAAATATAAAATTCAGAGAGTCATGACCCAGGAAGCAGTGCTTCGTATTTGGATCAAGTTGTTACGAAAAACTTAAAACCGCAAAAGCTAGTTGAATTATCAACGATTAACCTTCATCACCTAGACACAGAGCAATAAAGATCTCGGCGTTTTGAGAGAACCGTTGTATGTGAGGAGACAAAAGAGATATATTCAACACATACGGTAATTTTGTCATTACCGAAAAGCAAACTACCCGAAAGGAAAAAGAAATTCGGCGAGGAACAGTCAAGACTCTGAAGAGAGAGAGAAGGAGTATTTAATTTCTACTGGTAGGATTCCATTGGAAGATAGAACGTGGGTGGAATCCAAGTAAGCCAAAGGAAATGAGTCATCAACGCGTACAAAATAGACGTGAATCAGTTTTACGACAAAATCAGCTACCAGAAAGAGAGCATTTTGAACACATATCTCATTGAAAGGGGGAAATATGAGCGGAATTCAAATAATTATAGAAGCTCCGTAATAACAAGTAAAACGCCTCTTAATGTCATCCTGATGTAATGAGAAAACTGACAACCTTCTGCGATACATGAGGCGCTCCAAAGTGCATGACTAATGGCGAAGTATGAAGCGCCAGCGCAGCTGTCCGAAGACTGGGAAGATGGAGCGATTTCGAACATTAGTCAGCTTTTTTCTACATTACAGACTATCCCATACTCCCTTTTCTATAAAGTCAAAAAGGGTTAGGCATCGAAATAATTCGTTCGAATACAACCCCGGTGGGGTGACACCCCCTAAAAAGGGGTTGCATTCGAACGAGTTTTCCATGATTTTGGCGAAATTTCACGAAGTTCGGGTAAACTGGACAAAATTGGCCAGGTAGTGAATGGGGTAAGGAGGAGGGATGTCGTGATGGGAGATTTCCTAAGACCAATGATGGTGATGGGGGTGCCGCTAAATTTTTGGTAGGTGCGAACGCGACGGCTGACCCTAATCGGGAACAATCACTACCTTTCAATACGCCACGAATTCGGCTTCCATGTAGAATCCAGCAGTACTAGCATTTGACAATATATTCGGCTTGGGCGATGAATCGTGAGGGAAAGGCAACGTCATTGATTTTTTTTTGGCTCATGCGCAACTAATGGTAAGTCCGGAATTTAATCATCGGAGCAAGAGTATTGTAGCAGTTTTCCCTGTCGCTGCCTCATCTCCACCCTTGTTAAATTAAGGAATATCATAGCCGATGGCGTGTGTTGATACAATTAAAGGCGACAGCTCATTCAAAGTACCATGTTAGATGATGCAAGCCTTGATAACCTGCTTCCTGCTGAACAATCTCATCGCATGACTCCTGGTTTTGCGATTCGAATATCACTCCTCAAAATATATGTGGAAGAAAACATAGCTGAGTATGCCCCGTCACAGCAATACGCTATTAGAACGCAGTGGAACAACAACAGAAGCTCTTCAAAAACAGCCAATATCCATGCATTCTCACCCAGCGTTCGGCAGCCACTAATATCCATGCAGCGAGAGAACAAGAACACTGAGGGTAAACTAGTTATGAATAATTCCCCACTGAACACGGCAGTCTGTATTGTTTGCGACGTGCTGAAAAACTAAAGTCAATACAGCCACACCTACTGGTCTAGCACTTCCATCAGTCAGAAAACCACTTTCCTTCAAACAGCTCATGGCCGGCACTATAGTAATTTTTGTGAGCAATCCCTGATCGTCAAATAACTAACTAATATTGTTCACTTTACGCCAGCTCGACTGAAGAAAGCTAAACACGGCCGCGGTACGAGAAACTGGGAAATGACGAAGAATATTCATAGTACATTCGTGGTTAAAAGGTGTGATGACTTCAGCGACGTCGAATCGGGTTCCTAACGAAGCCATAAAAGCGCCTCGATTAGGTCCCCAGAGAATTTCAGTAATGTGCGCTTCTTAAAATAGTATGGAAAAGGTATCCATTGCTATTTCATTCTCAGAGGCTGGGAAACATCCCACCCCCCTCCCCGCCCTCCCCACAGCCATCCTTGCAAAGCCGTAGTGGCAGCGCAGCCACAATCATTTTTAACAATCGCAGACAGAAAATCACTACCCCACGACAAACGGAACTCATCGCCTCCTGTCACCGCGTCACATGACTGCCCCATCCTGACCCAACAGTTGTTGCTGGTCTACTGACGTCGCTCGCGAACTTGAGTGCTGACGAAAAGCGGATAGAAAAAGAGGTTACACTGCTGCTTTTCACTCATACTGCGACACTAGTTACCACTGCAAAAGCCGAGAAAGGAAACCCTACCTCTGAACGCTTATCGTTCCAAGGAGAAGCGACCGGCTGCCACAGAGCGAGCGACCGACTGAGGACAAACTGCGTGAGAAGGCCGTCCGGAACACGCATCGACGAGGCGGCGATCGATGAGCCCTCGCAGATGGGCCTTGGGCACACGGCTCACACTTCCCACCCTCTCCTGCAGATTTGCCCAGATTGCACGTGAACAGCGCCATGCTCACATCAGCTGAAACTGTTACAGAGGCCTCAAGAATCGTTGAACAACCTATCCTGTTCATCGCTCATCCTACTCTTAGAGGAACGCTTTGCTAACCCCTTGCCCAAAGTATGCCCAGCTAGATGTCTCACAAGTAAACACAAAACAACAACATCTGGAGCTCGCCCCATTGAGACATGATGTCGAAAATTGGCACCACATGTATGAACTGCTTGGCAAGCTTGCTTCCTTGTGAAATTCATCAACGTCCGGTACAAAGGTGACTTTGGTATTTGAAGTGAAATATTTGGCGATAAACCAGCCAGCTGCCCGGCGATCGCGGCATGTGACCTAATCTCACAACAGACTTCGTATCATAGTAATAGCCTTGTTTACGGAGTGACGATTACGGCTGAAACTGATCAAAGATCGCGGCGTCCGCGATGCTCTTGCGCAAACGCCACAGTGCACTTCTCTCAACAGAGGCGAAATGTCGACAAAGAATAATGCAAGGGACAACCAACATCATCAGGTTGCAACAAAATGCGGTTGATACATTCACAATGTCGAAACCCAGGTCGATAAAATGTTTAAAATACTGAGCATCACATAATCTTCTATTCACACTCCTTCTAGCCATTCAACACCAATTCCGATTCAAAGGAATGATCTTTCATGCGCAAATGTAGGACCAAAGTCAATTCTGAGTAGAAGATATTTTCGCGCACTGCTCAACTAGCAAAATATTGACGTGTGCTATTGTTAGTCTGAAGTCGTAAATATTTAACATTCTCACCAGTCCTGGATGTGGATGTACACACTGGAAGTTACACAACGTCACTTGTTCATGAGTTACGATGGGAACTGTAAACGAACTGAAGGTCAAATGAAGGACGTGGTGAAAAAGGAGATGTGAAGACAAA
>KZ346617.1:43867-57917 GCA_002352805.1 Teladorsagia circumcincta | reverse complement strand
TATCGCTTTTGAAAGAGCAAAAGCGAGGGGCGTTTGGCCCCGCCCACGGCTGATGCAGCCGACATCGGTATCGATCACGGCGGGCCATTGCCCCGCGCTTGCACATTTGGCAGAGCGATTGCGCAATCACTTGCCAATCGCCAGCGACGAGCGATTGACCAACGACGGAACAGCGATGGACAATCGCGATCGCCCATCGCTGTCCAAATCGTAGGGTCGGACCGACATCTTAACCACCGAGTGTATTACCCTCGCCGTTTCAGTCCCATTACCCCTCATGGCTCTAAACCCTTGCGATGGTCATCTTTTTATTCCTTACACGCATCATCAAAAATTGCTCTATAGTCTAGTGCTTTGTGTCGTGTTGTGTTTATTACCGATAATAATAGTACTAACAATAATAATAATTTAGACTTATTATTGCTGGTTACTGTTAGAGTTTGACTGAGAACTCCAAATTCATAAGTTTCTGAGAGGCTACTCGAAATTGTATTGATTTATGCATATGCGAGGAGGGGCCCAAAGAAGACCTTTTGCCTACGTCGCACTTCTACCTTTTTATCTCCACAGAAATTGCCGTCGTTGACGGAAGTTCTTCAGAATGATATTGACCAAATATCCCCCTACAAGTAGGAGCAGGCCCTGCTTCACAGCTCCCACGGTCTTTAGAATATGACGACATCTGTCATCGTCGTCGAGCTGGAGGTGGCCTGCTGTAACTGCCTGAAGCTCTTACATAATTTCTTGGATCGATTCATTGCGGGATAGTTTCCTAGTAACATTTTCTCTCGACCAGTGCACCATGTTTCCAGGGCGAATTTTTCTGATGCTGTCCACGTAGGTGGCCACTATGAAGAATTTCTTATGGAATGAAAAGTGCTCTTCAGTTTTAAGTTGGGAGCACTCGCTTTGAATTGAGCAAAGTTTGATTAGATCCATTCGAGCCCAGAGACGAAATCTCTTTTTTTGTCCCCTTGTACATTGGGGCAACGAAACAACTTCCAGCAGGAGCGTTCTTCTTTGAGTAAGAGCAAAAAATCAGAGTAACATTCTATGTTTTCATTCAGCAGTGCCCCACGTTTTGGCTCATAGCTAATTTCTGCAGTTTTCGCACCATGTCACCATAGGACATCTTCTTGGGAGTTCCAAAAAATGTCTCATTTCAGTGTACAAAATCTCCTGTGCTTACTATATGACCTCAGGGTTGCGGTGAAAGTACGGAATCCTACCATATATAAGCGACTAAGTATGTCGGTTGGTGTGTGTGTTTGTGCGTTTGACCGGAAATTCATAGCTCGGCTACCAGCGCTCACCAGGAGCTCGTTCCAGGATATGATATGGGGGTGGGACGGCAACGTTTTGGAGAGGGAAACAAAGTGATAGCAGCTGATAGATGCTGATAAGGCGCGTCACTTCGCTAAAGTCCTTATTTGCGTTACTCAGCTCACGTTGACACCAGAGCATCAATACTTGCAGGTGTCATGAGGGGTGAGACCGGAACATATTTGACGAGTACCACAAAGTGATAACAGCTGGCAGGGGCTGATAAGGGCAAGTTTGGCTAATGATACATTTCTTTCGACCTACCCGATCTAATTCCAAGAGAACCGATAGTCATCGAACTAATGCACTCGAGAATTTTCGAAGAATGCAAATCAAAGGTAAGCGTTAGAAGCTCACTGATCATCAGTGAGGTGTTTTGTTTTCATTTCGAGGTTAGCAGCATAATCCTATTCACCGCTGAATTATCAGAATTCAAGAAAAATGCTGGGTGTTCACAGAGTTGTGAGAATGTAACAGCTCACCGTCGCTATCACGCGATATCCATGATGGATGGACTTCGATAAAAATGTAAAGCCTACGGAACCTGAGGTCATTCTACTAACATACCCGATAGGGATAAATCTGCTGATTTTCCACAGCTCCTCCAATTTCGCTGAGGCCTACCTTGTTGCGTGCGATAGCGGGCGGAGCAAAACTGGCGTATCCATAACCGACTTTATATTAATCACGAAGGTAGCATTACTGTTAGGTGCTCAGCGATGGGTCAAAGGATTCCAAGATGACAGGGTGGACCATGGAGGGGTGCTTAATATATTCACTTCATAGGAGTCCTTAGTGGAACTTGAGGCGTAGCTAATTTTTACTGAGCTGGCAGCACTTTGGCTGTAATAGAGGAGATGAAGCATGTTTCTCCAAGGATTCACCCACTCGGTAGAGTCCGATAAATCTAATTCTGGACAACACCACGATGTTGCTTTTTGATCATATGAGCAAAAAAGAAAAAATTTGAAACTAAACTAGGTTTGGGACTTTGTATCTTACTAAAAGCGGACTTCTGCCCAACCCTATGATCATTTTAATCCATGCCGAACTGTTGAGTAGGCGTAGGTAAGAGTCATATCAATATCTCTTTTTCTTGCATTACGGAAAATTTTGACGTGCATTCCTTTTCACTGCAAAACTTCAAAATTTTGAGCAAATCGCATTTTTTTACTCGTTACTACATGGTACATGGGAGAGTGTTACTAAGTCATTTCGTGCGTGTACAACTCTATTCTTGTTATCAAACAGCAAATATGCTTATTTGAATCTCTTCGTAACTCCTTGGTTACAAGGATCCTACTATACACAGGGGTGGCCAAAAAAAGAGACACTTCGCTCATGACGCATGCCAGCAAGCTTTAACTCGTTCAGAGACCCGGTGGTGGTTGGAGTTCTACGGCGGAATATTCCTCAGATATCCTCGTATAAGCAGAAGCAGACCCTCCTACACTGGCCTCACCTTCCCCAGATCCCCAGAATATGACGTCATTTGACGTCACCGTCGAGTTCACGGAGGCCCTCCGTTATCGTTACAGCCTGGCTCTAACTTAATTTTTTTGATTGGTCAATTGATGAGTAGCTTCTTAGAGACTAGCTCTACATACGAAAGACCGCTTCTGACCAGCGTTTCAGGTAACGTATCAATGGCTCATGGTCCCCCGACGACTTCCTTGAGTTCGTACTGTGCACCTTGTTCCCGTGGGAAGATCTTCTGACGCCGTCGGTGTAGAAGGCTATTACGAGGTCTTTCGATAGATTGGAATGTGCACTTCAACGCAGTTGGGCGCATACGGTTTGAGCTACATGGTGCGGTCAATGCCGTAGTAATTGTGCGGTAAAGTGTCTCTTTTCTTGAACACCCCTGTATAATCCGCCAAGTATGTCCTCGCTTGGGTCTGTGTGTGTGTCTGTTTGTCACGAAATTCATAGCGCGCGGCCCAGCAGTCGTCAGGAGTTGATTTCAAGATATGATATAAGGGATAGGACGCAACATACTTGGCGGGGTACAGAGAGTGATAACTACTGATAAGATCTGATAAGGAGCGGGCATCAGCATGAGGTACACCATAAACCACCCCACTACTGAATGTGTTAGTCGGATGGTTCAATGTTTCGCAGGTTTCCAAGTTTCACTGAAGTCCACAGTGCACACACATGATGGCGTCCGGAACTAAACTGATGTGGACATTTTGGAACTCTGTAAACATTCACCATTATTCGAGAATCCACACAATTTAACGGTGATAGGATTTTCTTTTTCAGTCTCAGAATGAAAATGAAATGTGCTCATTTATCATAAGTGAGCATTATCGCTTACCTTCGTTCACATTCGCCATTATTCAGAAATTCAAAGGGTTCAGCGATCTACTCGTTCTGCTTCTCTTGGTAGTGATTAGAGGAGGGAAGTTATCATTTGACTGAGAATTGCTTGAGCTACGCTTGTAAGTCAAAGGCATGCCCCAGGACCACATTGGTGTGGTTCTTGCTCCCGAGTAGGAATGTATTGGTATGAAATGGGCTGACAGTGAAGAAAGAAGGAAAGGAAACCGTCCAGAACGCTCAGACTAAGGGCTGGCCCTCCTTCGTAATCAGCTGTTTTAAGGCAATGTGAGACTAACGAAAGCGCGGAGAAGAGAGTGTGAGGTGAGATAGCGCAAAAGATGAGAGGGTGCCAAACAACAGCCTGATAAGAGAAAAAAATTCTGCAGCTTGGGCAGCTTTCTTTGCGAGGCCCTAGCTCTCTCGCTAGGTGATCTCCGTTCACGGGAATGCCACATCTGTGATTGTTCCGTGGGGGTCTATCCTACAGACCGAAGGAAGATGTTCACACGACTTCTGCTTGGGGTGTGCCTTTAAGAATCCTCAACTGTAGCAGTATGAGATGAATTTGAATATTCCTTACTTTGATTCACCCAGATGAGCTAACATCGAATCTCTGGCTTGACTTCTTTCCTCCTGCGTGACGTCACGGTACGCTTCGTGCGGTGATGAACGTCTTTCCCTTAAGTTTCACTTACGGTGTTTTTGAGTGTTTTCTACAAATTAGAAAGAAGTCATCAGTGAGAAAACAAAAAAAGCCAATGAGTTGAAGTCTTTCAAAGAGATGTCCCACTCTAGAAAGTATGGATCTATATATGTATATAAATCAGCGTTCGTCGCTCCGTACGGTGCATCAGATGTACCACCTCTGAAATTCCACTGTTAACTGATAAACAATACATCAAAGAAAAAAAAACAAAGAACGGTTGCGTTTCAAAAGAAATTACAAAAATACTGCTCAAAAGCACTCTCCAAGATTGAGTGTGGGATTCCAAAATCACGTAAGCATCTTTAAAGACCCGATTCCCAGACCCTGTGGCTCGATGCGATGCTATAGTGGCTACTCACCATCTGTGGACAACGAAGGGTTTTGTCTTCCCACCGGAACCTCCTGCAGCTGTTGCTTGCAACACAATGGCATGCGGAGCAATGTGAAAGTCATATACTTACTCTAGCTCTCCCTAGCCTGTTCTCTCGACTGGGCGCATTGTATCTTAGACAGTGTCATGTTGCATCTTTGACTTGTTCTTCACTCGAGAATAGAAGGTCTTTGTTTACGCTGACTACAGCGGTTTTCTTTTCTTATGTTCTTGGCCCCACGAACAGTTTAGCAAACTACTTGCAGGCGAAAAAATAGTCTAGTGATTGTGGACTGTGCCTTCGAGCTTAGCGCATTTCCCATTTTGGAAATCACGAAGTTTCATAAGTGCAAGGTTGCCGTCGCAGAGAAAAACCATGGGCTAAAACAAAAAAAAAAGAAAATGTTGGAGCTTCTTGCTAGAAAGGAAGCGTCCTACTTAGTGAAGTGTGGATCTGTGTGAGTGGTCACCGCTCCATACGGTGCACGAGATGCATCACCTCTGCTTCTGAAAATTCATCAACGTAGCAAAGTGAATAAATTATCAGTTATAACTACAAATAATTTCGATAATATTTTATAATATATAACAATATCCCCGCTATCCTCCATATAATACGCCGTCAGTATGTTTGGGTGTGCGTCACGAGATTCCTAGCGCGCTTCACTGTAGCTATGGAGCACTGCATTTTATGTATAATGTAGGGGGTTGGATGGGAACATGTTTGGAGGGGGGATTGACCTAAAGTGATGAGGGCTGATAAGAGTTGACAAGTGCTGATAAGGGGTGTAAAAATGCAAGTTTAACGAAATTCATAGCTTGCGTCCCAGCAACAGTTGGGCGTTGGTTCCAATGAGTAAATTAGAGGGTGGGACGGGAAAATGTTCGGTGGAGGACAGAAAGCGATACTGCCTTAAGAAACGCATTTCATTCCATCATCATTCTCGGCATGAAACACCATTCGACTCTTCAGACTCTATACTCTTCAGAGTGCCTAAGATTGAAAGGTGGATATTTGGAAAGATACCATCACGGGTCCGAGCTTTTTCTACTTCAACATTATCAGCATCGAATATTATTATCCGAGCTAAATTACCCTGGCATTCGACGCGTTGGGGTGGCTTACAGATAATTCAGAGATACAGAAAGTTCAGTTCCGATCCCTTCCACGTGTCTCAAAGGGAGAACTTCAGCGAAAACGTGCAGCTCATAGAACGCTCATCCAAGGCATCTCATGAAACTATTTACTGTTGGATTTCTTAGCGACGAGACTAACAGTTCAGTGTGTACAGTTTCGAAGCTTACCGTGTCATGCGCGGTAGCGTGCAAAGCTGAACTAGTAAAAATATTGATTATTTGTAAATTATCTCTCAAAGAACAAAGAATGGTTCTTATCACTAATGCAGCGTTCTAGAGAAAATTCCGAGTAACTGTAGTTGAGAGCACATTCTCAGCCGATACGGGTGGATCGTTTGCTTCAATCCATAGGAGTATCTCAGCGTTCACGGGACAAAGGCCATCGCGGCGGGTTGTCAGCGTCTCCCCAATTCGCTATGCTGCACGTCCCTTACTGTCAGTTTGCTCACCTCTCTAGGCATACAGGAGGATCGCCTCTGTCTGTTTCGTGGATTCGCCCATATTTCAAGACAAGTCTGGTAATTGTGGTGATCTCTTCATGTTTTTCACGTCTTAATCGGTTCAGCGCTGCAACTTTTGAGCGAACTGAACTCAAAGCGAGAGATTACGATAAAGGGTGGATGCGGCATGGAAGTAAATGCATTAGTGGAAGCAGTGGTCAGGGGCTAGAGGAAGCGATATGTGATCTTTTCGTAGCCCAAGGTGCGCTAGTCGCAGAAAGCTGGGGCTTGCTCATCCTCCCTGAGCTCGCCGCCGCCTGAGCTCCACCTATCAGTGGTTGCCAGCAGCAACATCTTCGATTAACATTTTGGAAGGGGATCTCATTTCTAGCGGCCGTATCATATGATTTTTGTGTGGAAAACGTTATCACAAAGCACGGTGTTTGCTGGCATTATGATGGCTATCAGGTTAACACGTGCAAATGACTCCTCAACAGGTTACCAGATCGTCCTATGTCGATGGTCAACGGGCAGGGAAATAGGCCTCATTTTGGGCGTTCTAGACGCATTTTTTTCGCTTTTTCCGCCACATACGGATTAGTCAGCATCCCCACTTTCACCTTGAATCTAATCGATCTCATCGTAATCTCTCGCTTTGAGAATAAATTTAGCGGTTTTTGAATGTGCTTTTGAGGTCAGCCTTATGCTCACTCGTAAAATTATGAGGTTTTCAAGAAATTCTCTGAGATGTGAGGAGTTGAAAACTGGCAAGATGATCTAGACAAAACGATAATTCCGCGATGAGACGACGGAACAACGCTGGACGCCTTAGAAAACCGTTTCTGAAGCATCTCTCCCATGATGATGCCTCGTTTCGCTACTTCTGCGCCCCTGGAACGGAAGTGAGCTGAACAAAGTTGTCCGCTAACAGAGGCATTTCAACGAGTTTGTAAGGTGAAGGTGCGCGTTAGCTCGATCTTTTTGAAATCGCTTCTAGAATACCTGATAATCTCATTTACGAAGTTTTGAAGAGGTTTCCCATTCGCACGTCGTGACTGGCAGGTTCTGCATCCGCTAAACGCGGACGCAGGGCTCGGCGACAGGATCAGAACGCGGAGGAGCGAAATATTAGGTGTGTTGAAGATGCGCAGGTGACCCTCGTTACGCGCAGCATGAAGCCCTTCAGACGACTTTTGGTATTGGTCAACTTCAAAGTGGGACCCTCTGTTCTGTGACCAACCCAGATTGCTTATCTCCTCCCATCTTCTCTTCCAATGATGTGTTGCAATAGGAGCGAGTGCTCCATGGTGCGCTGGCAGCGATCCAGCCTTCCAGTCGTATCATGCAGGGATCAGTCTCGGGTAGGGCGAAGATTCGCAAAAAGTGTAGAGAAGCTGGCACTTCCCTCTAGTGTCATCTCCAAGTTTACACCCACCTTACTTCTCGTTAACTTACTAAAGTCTCCTACATCCTTATTGTCACTTTACTATGTACAGTCCTTCGTAGATCGAATGGCGCAGCGCCATCCCTCTACTCATTCTTTACAAGCTAGGAGATCAGTACCGCACAGCGCGAAGTTTTTGCAATCAACATGGGCCATCTCACCGCGATTGAAATTCCTTCAGAAAGGAGCGCAATCTTACGTTGTGCATTGACAGCGATAGCGGTTCAGCTTCGCACTGCTAGGCTCGGTTTCGATGGAGGGGGAGGGCAAAGTTTAGCTTACGATGTTGCGAAGTTGCGAGTTTGAAGCGTGGTTACCTTCCAACTTTGAAAAAAAAATCATTCTCTCGCAGTTCCAAGCATCTAACTGTCATTCTTGACCAGTTCAGGGTAGTTCAGGGTGCCACCGTCTCTGCTCCTCCCTATCTCACTCGCAACCTTTCGCTCGGGTATTCCTAGGCTGTGCATTTGCCCACTAGAAATTCTGCCGATCGCATCCCTTTGCAGAAGGCCACTCAAAATCTTGGTGCAGCTACTCCAGCCCACCTCTGTAACACACAAATATTGCAAGAGCATCTTCATGCGCTGCAACGCTGCAGTGCATGCGTTATGGAATCCTTCGACGTAGAAGCCCTCTACACAAACATGAGCAATGATTCTGCGATGGAAGCCCTACTAAAGCCTTTAAATCAGCACCATAGCGAGATCAACATGCTTGCAGTCGCAGCTGATGTCACTACTCGAAGAGTGCCTCAGTTGCAATAATCTCATGGTTGAGAATACTTTGCGAAAAACGGAGGCTCAGCTAAGGAGCAACAACTTGTACCTCTCGGCCACAACATTCATGTCCAAGATAGAAGCACCTGTTTTGCAACGTCACCTCATACTTTATTGCCGTCACATTGATGACTGTTTTGTAGTTTGCTAAATGCAGGAAGAGAGGGATGTATGTTTTGACCTACTCAATTCGCAGCCTGAACGTATAGAACTTACACGGAAAAAGCCCACCGAGGATTGGCTACCATTTTTAAACATCCAAGTGGAGCTTGAAGGCTGCGTGCTCTCAACAAAACGGTACAGGAAGCTCGGCAATGAAAATATTATATCCATTGCCGATCCGCTCATCCCGCTCAAACTAAACGTGCTGTTGTAAAGAACATGTTTCGAACCGCAAGCAACGTTTGCACAGAAGAAGATGAACGAAAAGAATCGCTAAAAATGACACACGAGATAGATGCTTTGGATGGCTACGAGACTCCATCGACCTTCCGCAAGGCTAGAAGCGCAATGAGCAGACCCGATGGTATTCCGCGGACTAACAAAATTTCCTTCATGCTACCATTCGTCTGTGATACACTTAGCGACTCCATAAGAAAGTGCCTAAGAAGGTCAGGATTGGAAAGCACAGTTGCCATTGTTGACATTCCACCCCACAACTTGAAGCATCGCCTCGTACGCAATCGACTTTAAGACCGTCTGTGTACCACCCCGACCGTGCTGTTTGTCCGACCGGCAAGGAAGGTAACTGCAACATCTCAGGGGTGGTCTATAAAATCGCTCGTTCCACTTGTGGGGACGAGTATGTTGGCGCGACAGCAAGACCACTCTGCGTAGGTGTAAAAGAGCACATAGAGGGCAAAGAAAGATCACGCTTATCAACTGCTTCAGAAGCCCTTAGGGTTCAAATTCATGATGGGGACGATTTTGAGATAACGGTTGAGGTCCCAGCTCAAGAATCATTACGTTAACCCCTGGGACATTTTGGATTTAAGTCAGCAGCCCTAAAATGAATCAGAGGGAAGAAGGCCTCATGATAGCGAGAGAGCTAAGGCCTTATATAAGCTTGGCCTTCCTGTAGTGATTCTCATTTTGGATAAAGTCCGGATTGCAGCTGGTGTGTGGTTTGCTACTGGTCTGGAAATCCGGCTGGACAGCGGTAAGTGGTCCGTCTTGAGGCTACTGATGTTTTAATTGATTATGAACTTCTGTAGGGTGGCAGCGACGTTTGGTCGGGTTGTCATAAAATGACTAGGCTTTTTTGCAGGCTCCGACGAAGGCTACCTCGCCAAAACGTTAGCCGATAAAGTTCCTTCGCAACCTCGTGTTGTGTTTAAGAAATCGAGAAAGAAAAAAAAAGTTAGAATCACAACATGCCGAGGTTCATTCAAAGCCGTACATGACAACTTTAACACGTTTACGACAGCGTGACGCGGTTACGCGTCACATTTTCGCACGGAGGAGGACGTTTTTCTTCATTTATCTAGATTCTCACGTTTTGAAACTATCTGAAACCTTATTTCACGCGGAAAACAACATATCATTGTCTATAAGGAAACAATCAGAGGTCAAGGACTGTCACTGAGAACTGAAAAAAATAAAAAAATTGCTGAGATACACTCATAACGGCTGTCGTCAACGTATTAACTGTTCTCGCATGCGATAGTATGTAGTACTGTGCTAGGACCATGGATAACCCTTACGTCCGCTCGCCCAGCCGTGTAAGCGTCGGATCTCTGGCTCTACTTGCTTACTCCGGCGTGAAGTTCCTGCACGCATCGTGCGCTGATGAGCGACGCCTTTCCCTTAGGGGCAGTGGTTAGGATTAATCCGGTGCGCATTGACGTAGCATGCGATACTGGAAGCAATAGTCAGGCGACAATGAAAGCGAGTTGCAGCACTTACGTGGATAAGCGTGTGTTAATGGATCACGATAAACTCATCAAATTAAAACCGCCATGGTCGAGAACCGCTTCGCCCTCCATTGTGTTTCCAGTAGGAGCATCGTTCGCTTCTAATTTCAAAAGACACCTCGCTTTGAGAGACCGTATCTCTTAATCTGTCTGGTTGGTGCGTCATCAATTATTTAAGAGAAGAAGGTTAGAACTACAACATGCCGAGGTTCATTCGAAGCCGTACATGACAACTTTAGCTGTTCTAGCATGCGATAGTATGCAGTACTGTGCTATGACCATGGATAACCCTCCCTGGGAAAATCATAACATTTTTCCACCCATAAATCACTAGATTGAGACTCATCGTCCACAAAAGAACGAAAGGAACAAAAATTGCATTTGTTTCCGCAAACAATTTGAAAAATCGGGGAGCCTGGTATGCGTTCATATTTTTGCAGTACATATGTCACAAACGCTAACGGCGGAAACCTGCTTCTCTGAACGCCGCTGTTAGGTACTTTTTTGACCTTTTGACCTAGTACTAGCAGCGTGCACTTCGGCTGTATCACATCCTAGCGACTGCTTGGTCTCCGTTCTTCAAAGTCAAACGCCTCACGCGATTTCATTGCGTCGCCTGATACGTAAGCGTCCCAAGGCGCACCTCTTTCCATGCCCCGCCTTTGGCTCCGCTCGAATTACTCCATGGACTGTGTTTTTGTGAGATTGTTTTAATCCAGAAGCCCAATGTTCTTGCGTGAAACTTTGCGTGTTGTCTCTAGTGATCTTGACTGGCACATCCAGTTGGGGAAAGAACTCAAGACTTCAAGGGAGGATTCCTTCGAAGCATGATGTATGTTGGCCTGATCTTGGCTATATGGATCAACAGGTGCGAATTATGTCTTTCTTTTTTAGTGGCTCGTTCATGGCCAAACAAGGGACTATTCATTTTTAGCATTTTTTGGCTGCCGGCTCTTCAACTTTTTTCTCCATTAGCCACCATTTGGCATCTACTTCCGCAGTGAGGTTGCATTCATTCTTTGCGCAGTCGGTGCGAGCGTTGCCAACGGTGCGGTCGGTGCCGACAGTGCAAAGAGCGCCGATACGCGCACTGGCGCATGACGCGTACTTGGCTCAAGGTCAGTACATTTCGATCGATAATCCTGATTTCAATACATCTTATCTATTTTTTAGCGTTTTGTCTGCCGTTTTCCTTTCACTCGTGTTTTTTTAGCTCGAAATTTTTTCTTTCTGTAGGAATTACTGTTTTTGCTAACTAATAAGCTCACCTGGGAGCCCGCGAACTGCTGCTAAATCTAAATACAACCCAAAAAACATTACAGTACAGTTGAAAAGCAATGATTAGCACGAAAAAGGAAATGATTCTCGCATAAAAAAAGGAGCAAGAGCAAGACGGCAAGTGGAAAACCTGAAAAAAAGAAAATGTAATGAGACCGCATTAATTGTTTGGAAGGCACCGACTGCGTGCCAGAGCGCCTATTGACGCACTTCGCACTGTCGCCACCGTCCACACCGTCGGCGTCGATCGCACCAGCGCAAAGTATGAAAGCGGCCTGAAGTTGCCCGGGAATCTATCGCAATCGCTTCCCTCGACTATCATTGAAATCTTATACAGATTAGAATGCGAAAACAGCCTAAGATAATAGCTAATGAAATCAAGCCTCACCCGTATGGATCCGTATAAGTGGGCTTCGTTCCATACGGTGAGTTAGATTTACCACCTCTACCTCTGAAAAATGTCACAACTAAGTAGCAAGATTTTCGCTCAAAAAATCAAGTGCAGCTCTTATAGAAGAAAACCTGTAATCAAAAATCATCAAAAAAACTCATTGAGGATAATTGCTGAGTTGTCAGTGTCTTACTCTGGATAGTATGGATCTGTATGAATGGCCACTGCTTCGAAACGCGCATCACGTTTGACAGCATCCACCCTGAAATTTCCAAGTGAAATAACGATTCGTTCACCTCGATGAAGCATCAAGTATGCTCTCCGTCGTGAATCCTAAATTTGGAAAAAAATAGTATTCATAGTCAGGGCTTACTCAACCTCATATCAATACAGCTCAGAACGAGAGCCCACAAATGTAACGCAGCCGTTACAAGTGAGTCAAGAGCCATTCCTGCGGAAGTGAGTCGGGCAACTGAAAAACATTCTTGATTTCAAAGCTGCTATCAGTGAGGTTGGAAAAATTTTCAGGGTTCTTCTTAGCTGAGCGAGGAGAGTGCTCAGCTAATGTATCATCTCCTAGAGGAACGTCATGCGTCTACTTTCAGAAAATAACGAAAACCATCAAATCTGTTACCAGCAGAAAGTGGTTTCGAGGGCGCACCCCACGATGATATCAGGTGGTGCCTATTGACACAGGTAGAGATTCTCGAGTCGCGAAGTTGGCGTTCTACCTCACAAAAGAGGGTCCTGAGGACTAAGATCGCATAGACCACTATCACAGCTGCTGCGGTGGTGGACTAAAGACTCAACAACACTTATGATCAACTAGTTGAAGGTATCTGCGCAGTCGCAGAATGAAACTTCTCCAGGTGATCAAACCTGATTCTCGGTCACAGTCGATCGGAGCATGCGCTCCCATCAAGGCTTCTCTCTGCTGCAGCTTCTTCACTGATGTGGCGAGCAATAGAAATCTTTGGTAGTAGCGTTCTGATGCGCTTCCGATTCACAACACAAGGGATCTTGAACTGAAGCGGTTGTAGGTCAGGGAGAGTTTAGTGATCTGCTCGTATCGCACTTGCCATGACTAGACTACTAGCTCAGCGCCCAATCATAGAAGAGACTGAGCCAAAGACAGCGCTGCTCTTCTCCACAGTCATCATAGCACCAGCACCTATATGAGTATCGCAAACCCTAACCTGACGTTGTTGTCGTTGATATTCTTCGACTACAGTTAGCCCGTTACGGGTTTGACCTTTAAAACTTTCTACCATAAAATCTAGATGCATTCTTTGACAACCAACGTGCGTCGCAAGAAACTAATTTGATTCGAAGAAATTGGAATTAGCACACAAATCAGACAGAACATGGGACAACCCAGAAATTCGTGTGGTGGCCCTGCACATCCAGTACTAGTTTAAATGGATGAGTTTTTCTGATGAATAAAAGAACCGCCAAAGAACTTGCTTTCTCGCTGTAAAGATCCAACATGGCATAGGGCTTTGCAAATGTCGTTTCATCTTTCTTGTCTGCGCTATGTTGCTGTGTGCACTCCTCGTCCTTTGTGCTCTCTCACCTATTCTCTCCACTCCGCGCTCACTGTCTCACTACATAAGCACGAAAGTGAGCAAGTTCCTAACTTCGGCGTTCTCAACGGATTCTCTTCCTACTTGCTGTTCCACATTGCACCAAAGATTTATAACAGTTCGAAGAACTTACCTGCCTTCCACTTTGTTTTTTTGCTCAGAAGGCGTTCTTATACAGAATGTCAACTTCAGTAAATCCTGTTCCGATTCCGCAGAAGTTCATCTCACTAACCTTTGTCCCTATTTTCATCATTCATGTGTTTCGTATAGTATGGGAATACCTCGTAGACAGAAGAATGATAGATGAATATTTCAGCTACGAAAAACAGAAATAAGCCAAATAGTATCAACGTAACAAGTCCCT